>CM076063.1:2680000-2877500 GCA_038088235.1 Zacco platypus
GAACGCTGCATTCCCTCGCAAAACTTCACATTTTTCCTGATAAACTTTGCGTTCCCTCGCAAAACTTCACATTTCTCCTGATAAACTTTGCGTTTGCTCACAAAACTTTTGCGTTCCTCCAATGAACGCTGCATTCCCTCGCAAAACTTCACATTTCTCCCGATAAACTTTGCGTTCGCTCGCAAAACTTTTGTGTTCCTACAATGAACGCTGCGTTCCCTCGCAAAACTTCACTTTTCTCCCGATAAATTTTGCATTTGCTGGCAAACCTTTTGTGGTCATCCAATAAACACTGCGTTCACTCGCAATACTTCACATTTCTCCAGATAAACTCTGCATTTATTCGCAAAACTTCATGTTTTCTCCAAAAAATGTTATTTTTGTTCAAATCTTTTGTGTTCCCCAAATAAAGTTTGAGTTTGCTGGCCAAACTTCATGTTCCCACAAGAGAGTTTGAGTTTGTTGGCAAATCTTTTGCATTCCTCAAAAAAAAAAAAAAAAAAAAAATCGCTCACAAAACTTCCACATTCTCCTGAGAAACTTTGCATTTGTTGACAAAACTTTTTTGTGCGAAAACGAAACATTTTGTTCGCTTGCAAAACTTTTGCGTTCCCCTGAGAAACTTTGGTTATTTTGGCAAAACATTTGCATTGAAAACTGAAAAACACCGCATTCGGTCGCAAAACTTTCACGTTCCCCCATGAAACACTGTGAGAAACTTGTGCAAGCGAACACGAAAGCGCTGTAATATAATTTAACCCCTTCAGGAGTTCCGTAGCATCTTGCATTTTACGACACATATTTTTAACTAAATAATTAAAACATGAGCAATACCAAAAGGGAAGGTTTTCAACAAACAAATTTTGCTCAATGCAATGAGTCGAACGTTTCCGCAAAGTAGATTTGACATGGTTTGACATCAACACCACTGGTGTTTGTGTGCCTTATAATAACGCCAATACTTTGAATATGCATATGCACAAATATGATTTGAGAGTTTTTGATGCTTATTCATTGTATAAAATGTTGTGTTTCACATCACAGGTTTGGGTGAGTATATGATGACTTCTTCATTTTTGCATGAACTGTTCCTTTAAGTCCACGGAGCTTATTTTCTTATGATAATCAGCTCTTTGTTTTCCTAATTCACCCTTTCCTTTGCTTTCTGTTTCTTTCATTAGCTCTCTCTCGAGTGTCTTTTCAACGGCTCATCACAGAAGCTTGTCTTATCTTATTAAAAGCGAATTAAAACAAAGGATTTCTCGCCACGGCGACACGCAAAGGCCTGCTTTAATTACCAGCACTTTGAACCCTGAGCGTGTAAAGTGCCGCGTTGTTCTCGTCAGTATAACGCTACTCAATTGGAGGAGATGTGACCGTTTGCACGCGCAATCAGCGGGTTTCTCTCGTGCACCTTCATCCGTGCGTGCAAACCGAGCCGAAGCGTTAACAAATCTAATGACTAATGATGTGCAGGTGTTTGCCACCAATCCGGCGGCTGTAACTGCGTTTCATTTTGCGGTGCAGCAGTTGGCGAGCGCTTGGGAAAGCTAGTCATGATTCAGTATGTTGGTGTGTCGTTTTCTCTGAATGGTCCGTTTGAATGTAATCTGTCTCCGGGGACGAGGGGCCCAGCAACAATCTGACTGAAGACAGGAGGCTGCCGCTCCTCAGCTTACTGAGGATACTGCGCCACCTGCTGGTGGACAGTGGTATTGTCAGCAATCTCAGTGATGGTTACTGGTGAACAGTAGTTTTTTAGAGGGCGCTTTATACACACACACACACACATATATATATATATATATATATATATATATATACATATATATACATATATATATATATATATATATATATACATATATATATATATATATATATATATATTGTTGTTATGAAGCGCTCTAAAATATTTATCAGCTAGATATTGCTGCTTTTGTGTAGTAGAGTAAAACTTGTGAAGCTGATATGAGTGAATCATTCTCTTTAATGGATCTGTATCAAGTAATTGTTTAGTATTCATCGTAAATGTCTGGAAAGGTCATAGAAATGTGTAAATTCATCAAAAAGGAATGTTATTTACCACATGATACTATTGTAAATGCTTTTTTTTAATGTATTTTTTTAAGCATGCGCATTTAATATCAAAGTGAAGTAACAACATGACATTTACTGTAATATTTACTGTACACATACTGGTTACCATAGAAACTACAAAATTACCATGGTACTATCATTTTATGATTTATATCAAAGTATCACATCTGTTTGCTTTGTAAGTGAGGATAGGTTAGTTAAGTGAGTTTAATAATTGCAAACATAAAATGTTTGAGGTATAAAAAGGGATGTTTTTCTGCAAGAACTCATTTTTATTCTCATGCTAATTTTCTTTCTTTGATGATTATTTATCCAAAATATTTAACTTCTCCGCATTTCCAGGAACTTTGTGTGGATTTCTGAGATTATCCAGCTCTGCTTGCAAGTGCCTGCCATGTTTCCCATTGGACTATTAGTATCTAATATACTGAAAATGAACAGCCTTTACTGTTAGCAATGCTCTTTCACGGCTCTGCAATTACGTGCACAAAAACTTAATTATTGAAAAACAACAAATACCTTTTCAGTGGAAAATTCCCAGCGGCAGTTGTCCACAATCTGAAGCGCTGCAGCGACATCAACTGGCAGCGTTGAGTACTGCACCAGTCCAGTGTGAGGCGTGCAGTGAAGCAGTTTTCCAACTTTGTTTTGGGATGCAACAATCTTGCTTTCCCACATTAACCTCTGGAAAATTCTGTTTTACAACACAATATTTCTGAGAAAAAATAATTAGCTGTAGTTGTGGTTTCTAAAACTACTATTAAGTAGGTTGATGTTGAATTATATTTTCCTAGCATCGCTCCACTTAATAGTCTTGAATGTAACATTTCTCTGTGATCCGGCCCTGGAGATGTGTCTTTAATTGCATGGTTTCCAGGTCTAATTATGCTAAACGCAACTGAAGTTTATTGTTTTTTGCATCGAGGGAGAACTGCACAACTCCAAAATTAACCGAACTGTCCTCATTTCTTCCTGTCCGACAATTTATAGCAGGATTCGATCAAGTTCCCGTAAGTACAACCGATGAGTTTTAGTTTGGTTGACGGGAAAGCACTCGATGGTGGGCCTCGTCCGGTCAACAGGAACTTTCTGCCGTCTTCAGCCACATCCCATTGACAGAGTTTGACCAAAAGCAAATAAATTCAGTGAAAATAAGTGAGAACATTCAAGCAGAACAAAAAAAAAAATGCAGTCCACTTACATTCAAGTCTGTTAACAAAATTAAACGTCGTATTTGAATGTACCACTTTGCTAAAATAAAAAGGCAAGAAAAAGACCAAACGTTTACATTCAAACAAATAGGGCTGTGCAACAAACGCATATCTTTAAAAATTCTTGTTTAGACTTCTAACATGTGACCGGTGTTTAGTTTTACTCTATGCTCTGCGCTTCCATACGTCATATGTCGGGTCAGAGGCCAGGAGCTAGAGTATGAAGTCTTAAATATGGATATTTTTCTTACAAAAACCCATCGCTTTGCTTCATTAACCCCCTGGAGCCATGTGGATTACTTTTATGATGTATGGATATGCTTTTTTGGACTTCAAAATATTGAGCCCCATTCATTACCATTATAAAACTTGGAAGAGCCAGGATATTTTTTAATAAAATTCTGATTGTGTTAGTCTGAAAGAAGATAGTCTTATACACCAAGGATGGCCTCAGGGTGAGTAAATCATGGGATCATTTTAATTTTTAAGTGAACTATGGCTTTATATATATATGGCTCTTTCAGCAGGATAATGCTCCTGACACAAAGCAGGAATGCTTCAGGAATGGTTTGAGGTGTTGACTCGGCCTCCAAATTCCCCAGATCTCAATCCAATCGAGCATCTGTGGGATGTGCTGATCAAACAAGTCCGATCCATGGAGGATCCACCTCGCAACTTACAGGACTTAAAGGATCTGCTGCAACATCTTGGAGCAGATCCCACAGAACACCTTCAGGGTCTAGAGGAGTCCATGCCTCGACGGGTCTGTTTTGGGGGACCAACACACTATTAAGAAGGTGGTCATAATGTTATGCCTGATCGGTGTGTATACATTTAGGGTGTCAACTGTTGACTGGTTTGTTCCTCCTCGGACACTGTTGGTCAATTCTCACCTCTGCTGACTGGGAGCAACTCACAACCCTTGCCGTTACTCTGACCCATTCGCTTTGCCATAACAATCAGGCCTTTGTCAAAGTGGCTCAGATTTTTATTCCTGTCCATTTCTCAGGCATCCAACACGTTGATTAAGAGAAGTGATTGTTTGCTCGCTATCTAATCTACCCAGACCTTAATATGCCTTGTTAGGAGATGATCAATGATCCTTCACCTGTCACTGGTCATAATGTTTTGGCTCAGTCATGGGTTTGTCATGGATATGACAATGTTAATGTATTTGATCCTTGGCGGAATAGATCTGCTATGTTGGCAGTCCAGGGACGTCCAATACATCCACAGCCACGCTCCTGCACATGAAGATATCTGTTGCAGATCTATATACAGTAGGTGGAGCTGGGGAAGGTGTAGGGTTTCGGACTGTTCGGGTTTTTGACCGTTTCAATTGGCTGCAGAATCAATCCAATCAGCTCAAGCCATGTTAGATGATGTCATTGTTTGCAGACTAAATTAAGAACCTATCAGCTTGTTTCAGAGTTTCCTGACTGAACTGGCATAATTATTCTGCTAACAAAAATATATAGTAGAATATGAAGTAATGAAAACGTAAAATGAAAATTTAAAGATATTTTTCTGTTGTTGTTATGGAACGTTAAGAGAACATTCCATTTTAGAATTCTGAAGACATTATAAGAATGTTACTTTTGAATCTGAAACAAGTAGTTACATTTAAAAAAAAAACATTCCATGAACGTCGTTAAAGCAATAAATGGAATAATTTGGATACCAGATCCTATTTTAGCACGCATTTCATTAACCATAGGAGCAAAGGCCCATTGATTCTCCGTTCATGCTCAGAAGGGTATTTTGAGTTTGGCAAGTTGTTGTTTTTGTTGCTTTGATTTGAAAATTTAATTAAAAAAAAATACATGAAACTGTTTTTAAGTAACATATCAAATCAGTGTCGTCACGATGTCATGTGTTTCCAGAGCGATTCGTCACATGACGTTTGTGGCTCAGAAAGTTCTGTATTCTCTGAGAGAATAAGCGTAATTTCTCCAAGTATTATCAAACACCAATTTTTCGCGCACACATTTTGGTGACCAGGGCAACTTTTAAAATGTATTTCACTACAGATTACAAAATACATGCTTTAAAAAGTAGTTTGTAACGTATTTTCTTACATTACTCAAGTTTAGTAACTTAATCTAAATACTTTAGAATACTTTGGAATACTAATAAGTGTGGAACAAACACAAAAAAGGTCATTGCAAGTTTTTATCTCACAATTCTGACTTTTTCCCTCAGAATTGAGTGATATAAAGTTGCAATTGTGAGTTATAAAGTCAGAATTATGAGATACAAACTCACAATATTGAGAAAAGTCAAAAATATGAGAAACTCACAATATTGAGAAAAGTCATAATTATGAGATATAAACTCACAATATTGAGAAAAGTCAAAAATATGAGATATAAACTCACAATATTGAGAAAAGTCAGAATTATGAGAAATAAACTCACATACTAAATTTACAATTGCAAGAAAAAGTCAGTATTGCAAGTTTATATCTCCTAATTCTGACTTTATAGCTTGCAATTTTGAGTTTAAATCTCAATGCAAACCAGCAATTTTGAGGGAAACAAAAAACAAATTGCGGGACAAAGTTGCAGTGACGAGTGAATTATAAAATGACTCACAAAACATGAAAACAGTGGAAAACATGAAACTTAACTCCTCTTTTTCAGACTGTCAGAGTCAGAGAATCACCAATCGCTGTTTAAATGACATTAAAACTCAAAGTAATCACTTTGGTAATCTAAAACACTTTTCAGATGTAACTGTAATCTGATTACCACCCATTTAAAATGTAACTGTAATGAAACACAGTGACTCAAATTTCGTATTTTAAATACGTCACTAAGTTACTTGTATTTCGTTACTCCCCAACCCTGTTAGTGACCCATTCGATCGCAGCAACATTGTAAAATCATCCTCAAATCGTATATGCCACGTACCCATAGTTTTACTAAATGTGTATTTCTGTTTCCCCACCAGCTTTTCCAGTCATCTGTCACTCATCAGCCCAGAAAACAGCACCTAATGACTTTCACAAGTCGACGTGGAATAATTGTTTATAATCCATCAGCCAGCCCTGTTTGAGTTTAAAACTGAGAGCTGAGCTCATTTTGCATAAGGCGAATTTAAAACCGGCCTAATGTGGAAAATGAAATGCTAGCATTTGAAAAACACAACTTTATTAACAGGTCTGAGAATGCCATTGACATCCACGTTGACGATGAGCTCATGTTTACACAGCGTCTGCTTGAAGATGAGTCCCAGAATGCACACACACTTTCATAAAACGCTAACGGTTGTCTTTTCCATCTTGCCGTCGGCAAACACCACACTTAAGCTCGTAGATGAACCTGTAAGAAGATCTTACCAACAAACTACCTTAGCAATTAGGCTAACGCTAAAGAGGCCAGGTAAGCTGTCATTATCCGAGAGAGATCATGTTATTAAGATGTCACACGGTAGCCAGTCGAACGCGTACGCAGCTTGATTGATTGCGTGAGTGCTTCATGCGATAATGGAAAAGTCACAAGTGCTTATGTTTTCTTTGACAAGGAGCGCTAGCTTCCATTTCAATCCTCACGCCACGCTAACCCAAACCAAGGGTGCGAATAATCCCACAAGGCCGCTGAAAACATTCTGATCTAAAACAGCATTTTCTCGCCCTTAATGATGAATGATTTAAAGTGACCGACTTTCTTTGCGGCGTTTCAGTCTTGCACACGTTTCACTTTAGCTGCCAGGCCGAAGGCTGACCGACAGTTGTTGCATGTTTGGATTTCGTGTGAAAGAAATCTTGTGTGATCGCCAAGATCTCCAAGCCACAATTTAATACACCCGTCTACATTTACAGCAGGTTTTGTGCTGAATGTAAAGCGGCAAAATCTAATATTGTATAAACAATAATGAATAATGACGTGCGTGTGCGACTGATTTCAGTAGCGCCGATGGACATCTGAGGAAAAAAGGGCATCCGTGAGAGCGGTTCTGAAATATGTGATTATTTTACTTTCTTTATCCCACTTTAATGTTCAGAGCCGTAATTGTTTCTCATGGCGGACGTCTGTAAATAAACACACTTGCATTGGCAAATTTGTAAATTTTCACTTCATGGTCACCTGATTGTCAGCTGTAAACAAAATGTCTGTTATTGTTTGGACAATTTATGCATTCATATTTAATTTAGTAACTGGAAAATAACATCCACACTGGTTTCCTATTTTGCATTTTATCTCTCGATTGATGTCGTTTTAAAAATGTAACAGAAATAAGTCAACGCAGACTAGTGTAATACAATAAAAATAGTGTAAAACTATTCGGTTAACTGGTAAATTATGCTTTTATGTTCTCTTGCATTTGGATGCTGGTGTTTGGGAACGCAATTGACCCTTTGCAGTTTGATTGACAGGCGATCTGACCAATCATAACCCTGAATCCACCATTTTGTCCGTCAAAGGGGAGTTAGTAGATTAACGTTGGTGAACTTGAATCACATCTTGAAACAACATTCCTTCTGATGTTCATTCATGTTTATTTGATGCTATAAATGAACTAGTATGAAGAGATGATCGAGGAGCTACAGCGATCTGTCACCACACATTAAACACACACTAGACGCTATTTATTGATTAAACTTCTTTAAAAAATGACTATATTTTAAATATGAAACTGTTTCATATCAAAAGTAACCTGCTCTGTCTTGTCTGTCGACGCGTTGTCAGTGTCCTCTTTATTGTATTTTCACTCCGTGAGAACATGATGTGTGGCGGGATTTGCGAAGTGCGAAAGTCGAATGATTGGTCGACTGTCACAAAGTCACATGAGTTTTTTTGTTGTGCATCAAGGGATTTATTCAGTAAATGTGTTTCCATCGTAGTTGTCTTTTTATCGTTTTTCTTTTTTAATTTATGTGTATCTTGACGTTTACAACCAGCATTTTATATTCCAAAATTCACATAAAAATAGGTAAATGCTTAGTTATTGAAACTTTATGCTTTAGCCATTTTTAGTTATATAAAAATATTAAGATGTCAACCGTTACCACTGATAACATAAGCCGGGTTTCCGTTACAGATTTCGAAATGACGGCGTTTCCATTAACTGATATTATACGACTAAAACATCATTTTTTCCTCTTGCGATAAGTCAATCCAAAAATCCTGGCAACGGATGTTAGTAGGTTTAAGTATATCGCAGCCACCGCACCATTCATTATGTTTAATCGAAGGAGACGTAAGCATGTTATCCAAGCGTTGATGGCAAGGAAAGCCCCTTATACATGGAAGTGGTCACGTATGAGGTGGTTCTGGGTGTTTCTGCTTGATAAATTGTGGCATTTCTTTAAGTGTTTAAAAAGCGAATGTGCAAAGACTAAATCAAACGGCCTTTAAAAATAAAGGTAAAATTTTGAGATTTTGAAGTTGGAGGAGAAAATGAGATGGAAGTACTTCAGCCTACGTCACGTGTGACCTTTCCAACGTGATTACGTAATGCGTGACGCATCGCAGAGCGGATTTGTGGTTAAAAAGTATATAATATAATGTCTGAAGGTTTCTCTGGATAAGACTCTTATTCCTCGTCTGGGATCATGTAGAGCCCTTGAAGCTGCATTGAAACTGACATTTGGACTGTTGAACCCCATTGAAGTCCACTATATGGAGAAAAATCCTGGAAAGTTTTCCTCAAAAACCTTCAATTCTTTTTGACTGAAGAACGAAAGACATGATATGAGAATGAGTTTAATTCTGAAATGCACTAATCCTTTAATATTTTAAATCATTTTCCTTCTCGAGTAAATGTATCTTGATTTAAGAATGATTAAATATTTAAAAAAACCTGCATTTTTTTTTTTTGCAGTGTGCTGCAAATCCCCGACTGATGTAAGTTGCGTTGATTTGATCCGACAGCTTTAACTAGGGTTTTCCAGAAGTGTAGCAAGACAAATGATTTCATAAACAGGTGCGTGACACCACAAGGTCATTATACACTGGATAATGTGGAATTAAGGGAGAGGTGATAAATCAATATTCTCTTACGCCGACAGCGGCAGTATGTAAAACTACTCTAGACTCCACATCATATTTCAACCAGGAGTTCAAACCACATTCCCGTAATGCCCCGTTTGGCAGCTGCATTGTTGGGTCCATGTGCATGCAATGTGTAATTGAGAATTTGCTTTTCCTTCGCAGGCATCATTCCTCAGATGCGGATGGCGTGAGTGGCTCGCATTGTGTCCGGCATCAACGTGATTTCATCACGCTGCAAAAAAAATACTCAGTATTTATGTCTGGTTTTCCGGTACAAATTTCTAAACATTCTTAAATCAAGATGCATTTACTTGAGAAGCAAAATGATATTAAGTCTGAAAAATGGATCAAAAGTAAGTGAGTTTATGCTTAAAACAGCAAAAAATATCTGCCAATGCGGTCTGAAAAAACTTGTTGGCTCTGAACACGCAGAGTCTTCACATACTATTGGAATTATTGCAAATGCAAGTTTCCAAGCGGGAATTGACCCTTCGCAAAGACCCGCCCCCTTTAGTTACTGTTGCTACGCCGATCTCATGCCACACATCATGTTCTCACGAAGTGAAAAATACATCGAGGAGCAAAGAGGACACTGACAACGTATGAAACAGTTTCATATTTAAAGAAGTTAATCAATAAATAGCGTCTAGTGTGTGTTTAATGTGTGGTGACAGATCGCTGTAGCTCCTCGATCATCTCTTCATACTAGTTCATTTATAGCATCAAATAAACATGATGAACATCAGAAGGAATGTTGTTTCAAGACGTGATTCAAGTTCACCAACATTAATCTACTAACTCCCCTGACTGCTTTGTCAGAAAAAATGGCGGATTCAGGGTTCTGATTGGTCAGATCGCCTGTCAATCAAACTGCCGGCGAAGGGTCAGTTGGACATGAGCGTCCTCTCAAGTCGTATTTACTGCCGGGAAACACTGAGTACCCAGTAAGAATAAACTTTGTCATAAAATTTATGGTATTTTCTGGTATTCTTTATTAGTTTTTTCCACAATAGCTACTGTATTATTGTTAAATAGTGCATATTTACATTTTGACCAAAAGTCCAGAATCATGTCTAAGAAAGCCGTATGAATGTTTATATGCTTCTACACTGCATTTTATAACAAATTGAATATTTTCAGTACATTTTGGCTTTAATAAGACTTCCTCCAGAAATAAACCAGGCATCCCCTATGATTCCTATTCTTTCCGACGATTCACACTCGAAATCACGACTTTTTCACAAATTTCCAATAGCACGTGAAGCCAATATTGATACAGACATTGTAGTCGCCTGACGAGAATCAAGAGGGGCTTTTGGAGTTGAACCTCATCTGCAAATAGAAAATTAGCTTCTGAGGGTTTCTACATGAAGGGAACATAGCTCCTTATTGACTTCTTTCGGATCTTTATCCAAGCTCTCAAAATGTGGCATTCAGGCTTTGGCGAGCAGCACCACTACCTCAAAAAAAAAAAAAAAAGCCTGCTTTCCACTAAAGACATGTCCCAGCATTCAGAGTGGAGGTAATCATGCTGAGAACAGAAGCCAGACTGCGGATTCGGCCCGGCGTATCTGCATACACTGGTCCTGGATTGAAAACGAACATGACTCGGCATTCATTATCCATACCAAACTGTGCCTGAATGGAAGAGAGTTTGGGATTTATGTCGCTCCAGGTTGCTGATTTTATGTTGTGACAAGTTTAGTAAAGGGTGTGTAGATGGTCCAATTTGAGGTCAGTCATGTCTAACCAAAGGCTTTCCATTACAGTAGCGTTTATTGTCAAAGGTGGTCGACGGCACAGCAAGCTGCTTCTTTTAGTACTAGAGAATGAAACTAAATTTCAATGAGCCCGTTTACACCTGGTCACTGGACACATAAATGTGTGTCCACAAAACAAATATAAATCCGATCTTCGATTGACCCTTCGTAAACGGGTCTTTGTGAAGGGTCAGTTGGAGCAGCATCAGCACTGGTAAGATCATTTATTCTCACTACTTTTAATGAAGATTATTGTGTTTTGAGCATCTGCAACTTACTTTCAGTTTCATTTGCTACGCTTCACCTGTTTTACTTGAAGCGGGCCTCGCATCTGCTTGCGCTCGAAAAAGAGCCCTATGACCTTGTGCGGGTCAGCAGCGATAGCCCAGTCGACATACGGTGCAAATGTGTTCACGGTGACCCGAGTTCGATTCTCATCTTGAGGTCCTTTGCCGACGTTTTCCAGAATATCAGTACGATGTGATTGATTTTATTCAATGGTTCAATAAACAAGAAGTTAAAGGGTTAGTTCAGCCAAAAATGAAATTCTGTCATTAATTTCTCGCCCTCATGTTGTTCCACACCGGCAAGACGAATCTTTTGTTTCGAATCACTGATTCAAAATGAAAGATTTGTAAAGCTTCATGAAGCAGTGTTTTGAAATCGACCATCACTAGATATTGTTGAAAAGCCGTTATTTTGTTTTTTTGGCAAAAAACAAAACAAAAAGTATTTGTGACGAGCAGGGCGGGCGAGAGCCGGTGACGCGAGTGATAATGAGCGTCACCTGCTCGCTACACCGGTCTCGTATCTCTCACGGAGGAGCTCCGGAAGCATAAAAGAGGAGCGACGACAGTGAAGGACGAGAGAGGACCAGGCCTGGACTTTATGTTGTGTTTTATTTTGTTTGTGTTACTTTCGTTTTATTGTTTGTTTATTTATTAATTAAAATTATGTTGAACGTTCGCCGGTTCCTGCCTCCTTCTTCCCGTACTTAAGAACCGTTACAGTTTTCTTGTCGATTTGTGTTCCGAAGATGAACAAATGTCTTACGGGTGTGGAACGACATGAGGTGAGGAATTAATGACCGAATTTTCATTTTTGGATGAACGAACCCTTTAATGTTTGGCGACTTTCATTTTAGACGTAGAACCTTGTCTATTTTTGCTTAATTCCGCAACAAATCCACAGTAGAATTTGTCTTCGTTTTGAAGGAATCGTTTGACTGAATGATTGAACGACTCACTCACTAAAACAATGGTTTGCTGCCACCTACTGGCGGTTTTAGTTTCATTACATTTTTTCCTATCATTTCATTTTCTATATTTATATCTCGATAAAATCCTACCTGTGGTCCATCATGTCTGCACTTGCCCAGATATCAATTGAAGATAACTTTCTGTTATCGGACAGCCAAGTTCAAAACGTCAAAATCGTAGTGTAAAACATTTCATATTGTATTAAATCACTTATCTAATCCCTGTTCTCTATTTTTTATTTATTTGCTGTCATGGCCGGGTAATTACACTGTCCAAAGCGTACACTGTCCATTACACAGTCGAGCTGAGAGAGTGACAAAGATTGACTGTTGATTTTGTTTTTATTCGTGATTATATTACGTGAATAGTGGCAGATAGAATGCATTTATAAATAGACTATTAAGAGTGAAAAAAGAGTCACAATAGCCTTGTGGGCGGCACACCGACATATAGTACGGTTGCACTCTGGGTGTCCCGAGTTCAAGTCCCGGCTTGTGGACCTTTCCCCATATCGTCCCCCTCTCTCTCCAACTTCACTTCCTGTCAACTTACTGTCCTGTCATAATAAAGGCAAAAATAAATCTTAAAAAAAGAGTTAACAATTGTTTGCAGAACCTTCATCAGTAACTGTGTGTGTCCTGAAGCACATGACAGTCTAGGAGGCCTGTAAGGGCTCGAACCGCGGACAACCAGAAGCAAACCTAGACGCCTCTCTTGGGTTTGGCATGCCGGATAAATCTGTTTCCCTGGCCAGGAGAGGGGCTTCCAGCTGAACCCGCTCCTACACAAACACAACCTTGCCCACTGGCTGATTTTATTTAGCCATTGGTCAAGAGTACTTAATAATATTTAAAGAGACAGAAAGACGCTTCGCCAAAACAGAAAAAGCTTAGTTAACTTCTCCATTCTCCAGGATTCCCAGTAGAGAATGAGGGAAATGCAAGGAAACAGATTCTATTGGGAGCATTCAGCTGGTTATGACAAGCTCAGGAGGAGAACGAGAATTACGTCAGGTTAGCGCAGATGGCGATCTAGTGGTCAAAAATCGGAGAGTCTAGTTACCGGCAATGACAGACTTAAATACCCAGAACTGCAGTATATGCGTGTTATTTTTCAGGCCTGTACTGGGTTATTATTATGACGAACCTGATTACAGATATAAAGAACATTTAACTCGAGGAGTTCTGGAGAAAGTATCTGTTACACTGCAAAAAAAAAATTTTTGTGTCTTGTCTAAACATTCTTAAATCAATATACATTTACTTGTGATGCGAAATGACCTAACATGTTAAGACTTGTTTTCTACATAAATCAAAATTAAGTGAGTTTATGTAAAAAAAAAAAAAAAACTTAAGTTCATCTGCCCTAATTTAATCTGCCCTACTGGCTGATATTGTGCGTGTTTTCAGATCTAGGTGGTTGCTAGGGAATTATTACTAGGGTTTTATACATGGTTGCTAGGGTGTTGCCATATTGGTACTGGGGTGCTCTAAGTAGTTGCCAGAGAACTGTTAGATGGTTGCTAGGGTGTTGCTAGAGAACTGTTAGATGGTCGCTAAGGTGTTGCTATATTGGTGCTGGGGTGTTCTAAGTAGTTGTTAGAGAATTGCTAGATGGTTGCTAGGGTGTTGCTATATTGGTGATGGAGTGTTCTAAGTAGTTGCCAGAGGACTGTTAGATGGTTGCTAGGGTGTTGCTAGAGAATTGCTAGATGGTTGCTAGGGTGTTGCTATATTGGTGCTGGGGTGTTCTAAGTAGTTACCAGAGAACTGTTAGATGGTTGCTAGGGTGTTGCTAGAGAATTGCTTGATGGTTGCTAGGGTGTTGATATATTGGTGCTGGGGTGTTCCAAGTAGTTGTTAGAGAATTGCTAGATGGTTGCTAGGTTCTCGCTATACTGGTGATGGGGTGTTCTAAGTAGTTGCCAGAGAACTGTTAGATGGTTGCTAGGGTGTTGCTAGAGAACTGTTAGATGGTTGCTAGGGTGTTGCTATATTGGTGCTGGGGTGTTCTAAGTAGTTACCAGAGAACTGTTAGATGGTTGCTCTAAGCAGCTGTTAGAGAATTGATAGGTGATTGCTAAGGTTTTGTAGATGGTTGCTAGGGTGTTGCCATATTGGTACTGGAGTGCTCTAAGTAGTTGCCAGAGAACTGTGAGATGGTTGCTAGGGTGTTGCTAGAGAATTGTTAGGTGGTTGCTAGGGTGTTGCTATATTGGTGCTGGGGTGTTTTAAGTAGTTATTAGAGAATTGCTAGAAGGTTGCTAGGGTGTTGCTATATTGGTACTGGGGTGTTCTAAGTAGTTGTTAGAGAATTGCTAGGGTGTTGCTAGAGAATAGCTAGATGGTTGCTAGGGTATTGCTATATTGGTTCTGGGGTGTTCCAAGTAGTTGTTAGAGAATTGCTAGATGGTTGCTAGGGTATTGCTATATTGGTTCTGGGGTGTTCCAAGTAGTTGTTAGAGAATTGCTAGGTGGTTGCTAGGGTGTTGCTAGAGAATTGCTCGATGGTTGCTAGGGTGTTGATATATTGGTGCTGGGGTGTTCCAAGTAGTTGTTAGAGAATTGCTAGATGGTTGCTAGGTTATCGCTATACTTGTGATGGAGTGTTCTAAGTAGTTGCCAGAGAACTGTTAGATGGTTGCTAGGGTGTTGCTATATTGGTGCTGGGGTGTTCCAAGTAGTTGTTACAGAATTGCTAGATGGTTGCTAGGTTATCGCTATACTTGTGATGGGGTGTTCTAAGTAGTTGTGAGAGAATTGCTAGATGGTTGCTAGGGTGTTGTTAGAGAATTGCTCGATGGTTGCTAGGGTGTTCCAAGTAGTTGTTAGAGAATTGCTAGATGGTTGCTAGGGTGTTAAGGTCATAACGCACCAAGCCGTGACAAAAGCCAGCTGTGTTGTCACCTTGCATTAGCTGCATCCGGGCCAAAAACCTGCACTTGAACACATAGCAAAGACTACAGCTGACTGCTAACTAGCATGTGCATTCTGTGCTTAGTGTGTAAGAAAATAACTGTCTATATCAGCAGGCATCAATAGTCTATAACCTCCATTGAAAAAGGGAAAACAAAAGTAAGACTGCAGATATGCAAACTGCAAACAAAGCAGCACTTGCTTGCCATTTTGAATGTCAATCACGTGTGACCGGTCATACTCACACCGCAACGAGCGAGAATTGAACCGGAGTCACCGCCATGGGAAGCAGGCACACTAATAAGGACTCTAAAGACCGCCGGCTCTAGCACCGCAGGCACTGGAATGCTCAGGTAAGATGACATAAAATTACATCTGTGCCATTTTGACTTCTTTGCTGCCTTTAATCACTTTCGATTTCATTCTCGTGCACTGACTCGCTCGCTAAACCGAACAGCCAATCAGAGCAATCTCTATGTAATTTTGCTTCTCAACTAAATGTATTTTGATTTAGGAATGTTAAGATATTTGTACTGGAAACCAGACAAAAATACAAAGTAAGGAAATCATTCCCATTCATCCTAATGACAGTTGTTCGGTCACTGGTGAAGCATCTGTGTAATTGCGAAACAAGCACTTTTGTGCCGCATATATACAGGCTGAGGCTAACTGGAACAGTTAACCAGCCAAACCCTGACCTATAATGACAGTCTGGGGTAAATCACCATCTTTACTCCTCTGCTTTGCCCAAGTCAGTTGTGTCATCTGCCTGTGCGAGATACACATAAATTATCTGAGACAAATGAAATGAGTCAAAGTGTGGTTTTCCACAGGACTTTTGTGTAAACTCAGCTATTAGCGTTTACAGTAAATAGAGGCTGATCATTTCACTGACTCGCACGGTTTGGTATTCAGGACCATTTTATGCATGTTTGTTACTCTAAGTACACTGTAAAAATGATTTACATAAATATGATTAAAATGCGTTACTGGAGGACGTTTTACAAGAAAATACAATTTCAGGATGTTCTAGGTGTTCACTTTATCCGTGAACATCATTTTTTTTTTTTTTTTTTTAAAGTCACATGCCTCTTAATCGGTAATTATAATAACTTCCCCTCCCTCTTGCAGCTGATGACGAGGGCGGGGCAACCTGTCACTCACATGAGATCCACCAATAGCAAACCACAACCATCCAATCAATTCCACACAGACAAAATCAAGCCCCGCCCTACATTTGTTCTTGTTTGCAAAGCGTTTCACTCGGATATTCGTCACAACAGGGAAGAAAACCACCTTTCATGCTGACCTTAATATTTTGGCTTCGTTCTAAAACCTAGTTTTGCTGTCTACATAGGCAGCTACCTTCTAAGTCTGCATCGTAACTGGAATGCATCACAAATTAAACTCAATCTGGAACACTTAGTAGGCAGCAAAGAGCATTGATTTCAATAGTTTGGTATAAGCGTGTTGCAAGGAATGCGATTCATATTCTAATAAGCGTAAAAATGCAAAACTGAATGAATTTGTGCTTTACATTTCAGCCAACATTAGTGTTTTGGAACAGAGCCAGTGCATCAGAGTAAGCGTTAGTTAACTGCGTGTTTGTTTTTAATAACTGTTTATGTTGCATTGGGGAATTTTCACATCTCGCAATCGCATACTTTTTGTCAGCGATACAAAATCTGTAATATTTTGATGAATTATACTTATTGAATAGGCAAAAGCTACTGTAAGCTAAGCTAGGCATTCATGGGGAAGCAATCTGTGCGCATTCGACCTGTTTGTCTTTACATGACATCATCCTTTGTCTTTTTGAAGTGCTTTTGGAAACACATTTGACTCAAATAAAGCGCAAAGCCCGTCTGCACGCACACAAACATGTGGTGTGAAAATGCAGTGACACATGCCGTCCTGACAATTGGACTCCATAAAAGCAGCAGATTGGTTGTCCTTTAAACATTTTAATGAAGCAAAATCAAAAAATTACGGCCATGGTGACAAACAAGACCACGGTTTTACGCGGACGCTTCAAACACCGCCACGCCGCAACAATCACCCCCTGAGCAACTTTATATTGCGTTTCAATCCGTCAAGCGGCCATCTGGTGTAACAGTGAGCTTGTTTTGAAGTGCGCTCTTAAAACTGTAAAAGAAGGGATGTCAAGGAACAAAGCATTTCTGTGGTTTGTTGGGTTTCTCTGTCAACAAAAATGAACCATCTGAACAGATGAGTGACATACTAGTGCCATTAACAGGAAGTACTGGAGAATCATTACTTCATAAGTGTGTGCGTGCGCGCGTCCGTCTGTGTGCCGCCACGTTTACATTTGTAGGCCTCAAAATCTCTCAATTGTTTCTCCTAGGAAGGAGATTCAACGGTGAGCAAAGGAAGACTTTCTCCTTATTTAAATCAGCTGGACGGTTGCTATGTTCAATGATATAAAAAAGTACTATTAACATTTAAAGCCTTTTTTTTTGGCTCTATACACATCTTTGAATTACCATTATTTGAGAATATTGCAATTAAAGGGATAGTTCACCTAAAAATGAAAATTATCCCATGATTTACTCACACTCAAGCCATCCTAGGTATATATGACTAACTTCTTTCTGATGAACTCAATCGGAGTTATATTTATAAGCTTTGTAATGGTAGTGAATGGTAACTGAGATTTTGAAGCCCAAAAAAGTGCATCCAAGCATCATTAAAGTAATCCATTGGGTTAATAAAGGCCTTCTGAAGCAAAGCAATGGGTTTTTTGTAAGAAAAATATCCATATTTATAACTTTATAAACTATAATCACTGGCTTTCGGTAATGGCTGTACGCGGGTCGAGTTCCAGCCGAAGATTGACCTTTGACCCGACGCATGATGTAGGCGTAGCGTAAGCTTAGGCGAGAATAGACGCCCCTCACATTTTAAACAAATAGGGCAACAAATTCAACTATTTCTCTTTAAAAATTCTCATTTTAGATTTCTCATTAATGACGGGTGTTTCGTTTTGCTCTTTCCTCTGCGTTTCCGCGTTCATCAGTACGTCATGTGCCGGGTCAGAGGTCACTCTTCCGCCAGAACTAGACTCATGTACGGATGTTACCGGAAGTCAGTTATTATAACAAATTATTATTATTATTACAAAAAAGCATTTAGAAGGCCTTTATTCACCCATTGGAGTTGTATGGATTACTTTTATGATGGATGAACTTTTTTGGACTTCAAAATCTTGAGCCCCATTCACTACAATTAGGATGGCTTGAGGGTGAGTAAATCATGGGATCATTTTCCTTTTTGGGTGAACTATCCCTTTGCAAATATGCTTGCATATTTTTTAATTTATTTATTTTTACATTTTTATTTTCATGTTAATTTTGCATATTGTTAGGCTATATAATTTAGTTCATGTTGCTACTGCAAAAAATTCTTTTCTTAAGGCCCGTTCACACCAAGAATGAAAACTATAATTATATCGATAACTATATCATACACAATATCGCGGTGTTTATTATAAGCGCGCTGCAGTTTTGTCGTCTGTCACTTTAAATGCTCGAGCTCTTTGAAGCAGGATGGATTCTGATTGGCTGTCGATGTTTTATGGTTCAACGGCTGGAAAAAAATTGTTCTGATTCCGTTTTCGTTATAGTTGTTTTATTACTATATCTTGTCTTGTTTTCCAGTACAAATTAGCATTCTTAAATCAAGATACTTGAGATATTAAGTCTTGTTTTCTGAAAAATAGATTAAAATCAAGTAACTTTACACTTAAAAATTAAAAGGGAGAAAACGAACTTTTCTGATCCCACCGGCATAAACTCACTTAATTTTGATCAATTTTTTTTTCAGAAAACAAGACTTGATGTCTTTAGTAAATTTTGCTTCTCAAGTAAAAATTATTTCTGTTCTTTAAAAGTTTTTTAAAGCTTGTTTCTTAACATTGACTTTACTTAAAATAGTGCCCTCGTGACTAGAAATTCACTAGCTTTGCTTGGATTACTGCATTACTGAATTTAGACTAAGTCATACATCTAGAAACTCCTGTAAACTGATTCAATTGTTGGTTATCAGGAGTTGTAGGGATGCCAGCTGGTATGAACCATCGACGGGCACTGCCATACCACACACACACACACACACACACACAAAATACCACCCAAAACCAAATAAACGCATGTAGAATAGAAAATTCCTTGTGTTGCCGCAGCAACGTTTTTCTACTAAGAATGCAGAGTATTAATTATAAGCTTTAAAGTATTAGTTTCTCAGAATATGCTTATTAAATGTACTCCATATAATCCAGTGAAATCATATGTGTAATCCTGGGCGGTTGCAGTGAGATGTTTGCTCTTTACCACAAGAGGGAGTGTTGTTTTCTCATTGCTCAGATACAGACGGGCTCTTGCTGAACCTGCACAGAAACTGCATGGAAAAGTGTATATTTTACATGTTTGTATTATTCTAATCAACCTTTTAGCTTGTTTGAAATAGTTCGTTTAAAATGGAGCGCACACGCAACCGCTCGAGTTTTGCATCTTTTTTTAACCTCTTAAAAGCAGATTTGGTGATTTTTGTCTCTGATTTGTCTCCTAAAGTTCCATAGAGGATTTAAATACAGACACAATTCAATCAACTCATGCATTTTGAAGACCTTTTGATCTTGAGGTCACTAGAAAAGCAGAAACATCTATGCAGGAGACTTCAAGTTTCTTTGCTGCCCATGCATCCATAAAACCATTGTTTAATATGACTTAAAACATATCTGAATGTGTAAAACGGAGCGAATCAAGTAAGAAAATCTCCTTCCCGCCTCCCCCAAGTCATGAAATATCAACCATGAAACGTATGCATGGAATGATCACTTGATTGTGCAATAGACTTACGGCCAATTTCATTATGAAAAGAGAGGGTTGAGCCTCGATGCCTTTCATTTGCAGTCCGTGCAGCCGAAGCACGTGTTTCATGCCTGTAAAATGCTCTCATCTGTGAGTGTAAAGCTGAAGGGGCGTGGATAAAGGCTTGTGTTACCTGCCCTAGACTTTCACCTGCGGAGAAATGGAAAGAATTTAACAAACCAGCAGCAGCAGTCGATGAGAGAGAGAGAGAGAGAGAGAGAGAGAGAGGAGGAACTTGACGCTCACGGCAGGTTCACCTGAAAACATTCGACTCGCTCCTCCTTGAAAACACAGCGCTTGCAACCCTCAATTTGCTTTCAAATCCGAGAGCGAGACGGCAAAGCATCCTCGATCTGAACCCTGACTATGGCTCTCAGATTTCTAACTTTGCAGGGAATCAGAAAGACCCGTCAGAGAGACAGAAACAGCGAGTTTACCTGCGCAGGTGGAACGGAGTGATTTCTGGACACCATGGTCAAACCCCTCCGCTTGTGGAACTTTAACGTGCTCCTGTGTTTCGGCATCATTTATTCTAGGCTCGGGTGAGTGGAGGAGATGCGTTATGTTACGTCAATGCGCTTGATGTTTACATTCGGGTAGTTGATGCATTACATCAAAATCAACATGATTTGAAGATAAAACTAAAGCACTTTTTGCCTTTTTTTGTACTTCTACTGCACTGTAGATTTGTTATCACAACTTTTTGTCTTTTGCCAAATCAACTTAGATACTTAATGTGGTTCAGATAACAGAATATTTTGAGTTTCTGTTGATTACTCCAATCGCATTCATTGTATGAACTCAAATTTTTAATTTCAATGAACTCAAAATTTTAACTTTTTTAAGTTGAACCAACAACTCTTTTTTTTACGGTGCGCGGTGTGATAATGCATTTTTATCATCCCAATTAGTGTGACTTTTTTTTTGTTGTTGGGTCAAACACGTTTTCTAATGGGAGAAAGTACATACACGCATTTTATGTATCTGCATTTCGGTCCAAAATAATTTAACAAATGCGACATTTTGGATCACGTTTGTTGAATATAATCTTTTTTTGTTGCGTTGTGTCCTGCTCTCGGTTGGCACGCTTTATAATATAGAGGTTTTGCGTTGCGTTTATTGCGATTATAAATACATGAAATGATCAGTGTGTACTAAAAGTGTTTTCAGGTACACCTGCTGCAGCTCTCGGGTTTGAAACTTAGTAGATTTGAAGAGTTTCAGTGAGTTCTTATGAGTGAGTTTGATCTATTTTTCCACCATGTTTACTAGTTTAAAGGAAGATTCATGTTTGGTTTGCTTTCACCTCTTTGTAGCCTCAGTAATAACAGCATGCAGAGTTGTATTTCCACATTCCTTTACCCTCCAGTTTTGCAAGACCTCACCTGAATTCTTTAGGGATTTGTTCGTATTCCAACAGAGGGTCGCCTGTCATCTAGTCTATGCATGATTTACTTTTATATTCAACTCTTATTTTTACGCTGTACATTTGAGAACTTATACTCTCAGCAGTGCAAAATGGAATTAGTATATCATATCTAGATCTATGCCTTTCTGCATGCACAAACAGATAGCTTTATCCATCTTTTGAAGTGGAAATCCATTCATGCCGCTCTTATTTATCCAAAACAGGTGATTATATGCAGCTTACAGTGACTTATAAAATAGAAAACCTCTTTTTCGCCTCATTTTTTTGCAAGCACATTTGTCATTATGTCAAAGCTCTGAGATTAATCACGCCATCTTTAGAAGATGGAAGATCGCTCCCAAGACCTCATATGACTGAAAGCATGCTTCGAGATCTTCAGATAATGTGGGGTCTCGTCAGGTCAAACCTGTTTTGTCACCCCTGAGGCTTGATATCTGTCACTATACCCCCTTCACCCTCTTTCGCTAAGATATACAGCACATGCAGGTACAAGCATTGCATTTCACTCGGCGCATTAATAAAGCCGACCTACAGATTTATGGGTTATCTTTGGACTGGTGTATGTTAACTTAACCGTACTCGTTTTTTATCTTCTAAAAATGTTCCTTAATGTTTCAATTAAGGACCTATAAACAATAAAGGTTTAGCCTTTTATTTTTATGGTTCTGCTGTTGCTATAAGCCATAATCTAGTGGAAAAGTAAAGTATGTTCTGTCAATTCGAAGATTCTAACAGAAAGCTTCTACTGTTGCTATGGTGACTCCCGCGGAAAACGCTGTGAGGACGCGTTTTAACGGTCATCAATATCGTAAATGCGGCAAAGTTTTTCATATATAATGTTTTTTTTTTTAATTACGTACATTTATGACACTATATTTAGTATTTTATTAAATTAGCATTTAATTACGCTGCTGTGATCTTGCAGAAATTAATCTCTCTTCCTTAATCAATCGTTCTCTATTTGTGTGTAAAGTTGTGAAAACACTATTAGGGAGTTTTTCTTTTCCTATTTGCGCAAATGGAAACACACACACACACACACAAAATACATTTAATGTACGTCTCTCAAAAGTTTACCCGACTATGACGACTTCCGCTACCGAGAAACAATTGTGAAAAGCTCAAAACAACCTACATATTTATTTGCAAACACGTCGTCAGATGGTCGCGTTACCACAAAAAAAAAAGATAGCAAGGAAGCGTAGCTATTTTCACTTAGCCTATACTCAAGTCACATCGCTAAACAGACAAACAACCGCTATATATCGTTTTATCACATTATTATAGACGTTTAATGTGTATTCTCAGCTTATTTTATTGATTTGAAAGTCTCCTAAATGACTTTTGGATAGTATACAGTACTAATTTGTTTGCGCGTGACGAGACGCGATTTCGCGCCAAAAATCCATGAAGCTGTTGTAGAAGTAAACAAAATGTCCATTTTCTGTGGAATTAAATACACATCAGACGAAACTTGTGTGGTAGTATTTTAACCTTTGAAGCTGTACTTGCATTAGTGCCTCTCCGGCGGGCACGACGCGATGTCAGTGTGGCCCCTAGCGGCCCCTTTATCCAAAAGTGGGCGGATGGTGGTGTGATGGTGCCGTCCTCTGCCCAATGGCAGCCCGGAGTCTCCGGAGAGGAGAGAGCCACTTCTGTTTCCATCCCCAAATCCCCCCAAAAACCATCAGCCCGCTCCGACCGAACGAACTGCGCGATGACACAGCGCGTCTCCTTCGCACACACACGCGTCTGGGAGTTACGCGCGGCGTAAAGGAAGCTCCGTTCCCGAACATCACGGACGCGCAACTGGAACTAAACGCGTTTCTTTCTCTCAGTCCGTCAGAAAAGCGTCCGTTCGCTCCATATGTCACCATGATCCTCTTCTCATCGCGCAGTGTGCTGCTGTCTGTCTACTATCCGCAGATCTTCCTCATCCTCACCAGCGGGAGCTACCTGTAAGTTTACAAACGTCTAAATCATGTTCATACAAGTTTGGACACACTTTATCGTGTCTTGCGATGGCTTCGGCATAGATGCTTTGAATCAGTTTCACAGAAAGCGCGTGAATGTCTTAACAAAACTATCATTTAAACGCATGTGTGAAGCGGATTAGTTGATGGAAAACCACCTAACAAGTGTCTAGCACGCATGGGAACTCCACAAAATCCCAAAGGAACGTGTGTTGCAATTTGGAATCCCATTTGGGAACTTCATGGAAAATCAAACAAATATCTGAGAAGATTAAAAAACAATCTCATTTGAGTCTTGTTGCATGCCTGTCTCTGTTGGGAATTGCACGTTTTAAAAGATCTAGTTTTTGTTTCATCCTATGAAAGAAATGATTTAAAAAAAAAAAAAAAAGTTCTTTAGGATTGATCCTAACTTATCATTCCCAGATTTTCCAGAGTTTTGCTATTATACTATGACAGACGTGTCCGAACCTTTGACTGATTGTGTGCAGGGATGGATTAATAAAACATTAACATTGACAGGGAGATTTCTGCATCCGGAGAGGGTTTTTATTGAATGAACTCATGATTGAGTAAATATGGAAGTTAATATTTAGAAAAGCTTAATGAATGATGGTGAGGAAGCTCCACTTGCGTTCAAATGCTGTTTAATTCGACTGTATTTTGATGGATTGTTTTGATCTGAAAGTTTAAAGGGCGAAGAGAAGTTCGTGAAGCTGATAGGTGTAGAAGAGGATGTTAAAGTGCAAAATCTGCTTCTGCTTGGTAAAAGTAAGTGTTGTTCAGTGTTGAAGTTGAATGGAAGAGAATTTCATTTGGCCACTGAGTGGCAGAGAAGTTCAGTGAGATTCATTTATAAACTGTGTGTGTTCAATTATGAGTTTCTCTGGCTTTGCAGACAGACCTGCTCTAAACACCGCCAGCATCCATCTTACACCTTCAGCAATCGATCACAGGAATGAAGCAGGGGCTAGTTGTCACACTGGAGTGAATTTTTAATTCTGTGTCGTCACAAACCTTAAAGTCTACAAACAAGCAATGTTATTGGAAGGGGCAAGTTGTCACACTCTAAGCTTTATTTCATTTATATTTGAAAGACTTTTCAGCTTAAACAGTAAATGAGGATGAAAAATCATGCACAAATCGCAGCAAAAATATAGAAGTTTTGGGTGAAAAACAACCCAAGTTGGGTTGAAAATGGACTAACCCAGCGGTTGGGTTAAGTGTTTCTTCTGGCTAGTTTTATTTAACTCAAGTTTCTATGAAATGAACCCAAAATATGTTGGAAATTAAAACTCAGACACATAATTAGAGGCAACAATAATCATCAAAACACTCAAAATGTATCAATAAGCAATTCATTAAATTTATTAATAAATGTCTATTTATTAAACGTATATGTTAATTTTCTGTCATCTTTAAACAATAGTTGAGTTAAATAAAACTACCCAGCATGTTGGGCAAACATGTAACCCAACCGCTGTGTTTGTCCATTTTCAACCCAATTTGGGTTGTTTTTAACCTAGCATTTTTTAGAGTGCATATATTATTAATAAAATGCACGTGACAACTTGCCCCGACCTGACTTTTATTTAAAAAAAAAAAAAAAAAAAAGACAGTTGTCCAATCCTTTCTTTTTGGGTTTATTGTGGAATTTTACTTTGAATTCACAAAATTCTAAAAATTTAACACCAAAAAAAGCATTGCTGGAGAAAACAAGTGTTTGTGCAATTGGACTTCGTTGTGTGACAACTAGCCCCAGTCTGCTCTGTATTTTTAAGTCCATACAGTTAATTAGTGTTACTTCTGTAAATAAAAAAGGAACGTGAACGTGAAGTTCAGCACGTTTGACTGACAGCGGCGCGTTTGGTCTGTCAAATTATTCTCCTAATCGTTTCTTCCCGAAGCCTTGTTGTGTCTCTTTGTTAAATGACCTCCAGACCAAGGTCTAAATTTAGCAGCTGGAGACCCCAAACTCAATCTTTAAAATAGATGTGGGTTTTTGTTGCCATTGAGTCTATGTATAGCGAATTACACTATTGTTTGCTTTAACATTTTAAACCGCCTTTACTCGGCACATTGCACATTTGATACATTTTGTGGAATTAATGGCTTTTAAAGGGAAGTTAATAAGGAAGTGCGTGGCTCTCGCTAATAGTTATGGGCACGTCTGAGTTCTTTAGGAGCAAACGCATCAGGAAGTCTCTCATCTACTTCATCTGGATGTGTGTGAAAAGTACATTTGGTCTCCTCCAATTCTACATTAATGGTTGGATACTGAAATGTAAAATAAAAAATGATTTTGATTTGTTTTCCTGTACATTCTTAAATCAAGATGATTTATACTGGAGATGCTAAAAATGATATTTAGTCTTGTTTACTGAAAAATATATCAAAATGTTGCTGAAAATGAGAAACAATTTCTGACATTAGAGTCAGAAAAATCTACGTTTTCCCTTTGAATTAAGTTGTAGTTTTTCTTTTTCCACTGGCAGACCCCCCCCCCCCCATCATTTTTCAGACTTTTCGGTCATTTTGCATCTCCAGTCTAACATTTAGATATTTATGGAGCCCGTTTCCGCCACTGAAAAAAAGAGAAGATTTTTGCGACTTTTTATCTCAGAATTCTGACTTTTTTTCTCCAAATTCTGAGATAAAAAGTCCAAATTCTGAGATAAAAAGTCAGAATTCTGAGATATAAAGTCAGAATACTGAGATAAAAAGTCCAAATTCTGAGATAAAAAGTCAGAATTCTGAGATATAAAGTCAGAATACTGAGATAAAAAGTCCAAATTCTGAGATAAAAAGTCAGAATTCTGAGATAAAAAGTCAGAATTATGTGATTTAAAGTCAGAATTCTGAGATAAAAAGTCCAAATTCTGAGATAAAAAGTCAGAATTATGTGATTTAAAGTCAGAATTCTGAGATAAAAAGTCCAAATTCTGAGATAAAAAGTCCAAATTCTGAGATAAAAAGTCCAAATTCTAAGATAAAAAGTCAGAATTATGTGATTTAAAGTCAGAATTCTGAGATAAAAAGTCCAAATTCTGAGATAAAAAGTCAGAATTCTGAGATAAAAAGTCAGAATTATGTGATATAAAGTCAGAATTCTGAGATAAAAAGTCGCAAAAATCTTCTTTTTTTTTTTTCAGTGGCGGAAACGGACTTCCATATTTGTACCGGAAAACAAGTCAAAAATACCAAATAAGAACTTAGACTTTCCAAGATATTAGTTTATTTTCAAACAAAACCCACAATTTAACCTCCTAAAACCTCACAGCAGTATAACAGTTTAATCTGAGATAATAAAAAAGATCTTATATTGTGAAAATATCAATTCATTATGTCCCATTATTAGCATGAAAGATGCTTCGCTGTTCTGAACGAGACGTAGTTTTAATAAACTGCCGTTGTAGACGTATAAATAGTCCCATAAAAGTCACATTTCCTCTTTTTTCCTGAATGCTTGGAGATGTAGTCTGAGGTTTGAGAGTTTTCTGGTGCCAGTTCATCCATGTTGGTAGTTTAGAGTTTGTTTTAGCAGGATTTGTTTTAAGTAGAATGGACTGGGGTGATAGCTGGAGCCAAGCGCACAGGGAACATTTATTTTCTCGTGTTTAAAAGTAGAGTGCATTTACTCATCCCGGGGATTATTTATTCCTCATTTACCAGGAAATCCTACTCATGTTTGAAATCTTCCTCGTGAGACAGAACTGATTTATTTTGTCATATTTTATATGGACCACAATTAAACTTACATTTGGGGCTATTTAAGTGTAGGGTCACTTGGTAAAAACACGCTTATTTTCAGATGGGAAAATACCAGGCGTATTTTGTAGGAGTTATTACCTGTGTGGTCAGAAAACACGAGGACTAGTTAAGAAGCCATTAAACATGCAGCGAGCAGGTTGCAATTTGTATTTTAAGAGGCTTAATAGTTTATTCTTAAACAATCATTTTAAAATCATTCCTCGTTTCAGAGCTATAAAGAGAAGGAGAATGTGTTAAAGCTCAGATCATCTCTGACTTTCACTTTGAGATCTATGACTGATCTTCACGTCTTTTTTTCATGCAAAGTATCAGAGAAACAGAAGACAAGCAAAAGCGCGCTCTGATTGATGTGATTTTGATGTGTTAAATCCTAATGTGTGACTTTTCTTCAGGTCATCGCGCTGCACTTTACATCACAATAACCTGCTCTGAGGGATACGGTCTATATTCAACTTGTTTAACCAAAGACATCACTTGTTTAACCAGAAACAACGTCAGTCGGGACTTTATGACTGTGGATGAGCAGGATAGCCATAATAAGAGGTTTTAAATGAAAGCCAAATAAATACAAAAAAAAAGAAAAAAGGGTGGAGCATTTAATTTGTTTCTAGAGCAGCATGTTCTGCGGCCCACAATCTGATTTATGGAGCTATGGGAAAAAACATTTGCAGATGAAACTATGTGAGGACTATATCATATCATTTGTTTAGCAAATCCTGTAGTCTCAGCATACAGAATGCACATGGCAAAAAATACATGTGTGTGTGTGTGTATTTTGGCATTTGTGTTTTGCACATTATAACTCATTATGTGGTTTCCAGGGTAGTTTTATGCAGTTTTTAATATGTGTTGTAGCTTGTTATGTGGTTACTAGGGTGTTGCTATGCAGTTGGGAAGGTGCTTTGAGTGTTTTGAATCTAGTTATGTGGTTGCCAGGGTGTTGTTATGCAGTTGCAAAGGTGCTTTGAGTGTTTTGTATCACGCTATGTTGTTGCCAGGGTGTTGTTATACAGTTACTAAGTGCTTTGAGTGTTTTGAATCTAGTTATGTGGTTGCCAGGGTGTTGTTATGCAGTTGCAAAGGTGCTTTGAGTGTTTTGTATCACGCTATGTGGTTGCCAGGGTGTTGTTATGCAGTTGCAAAGGTGCTTTGAGTGTTTTGTATCACGCTATGTGGTTGCCAGGGTGTTGTTATGCAGTTGCAAAGGTGCTTTGAGTGTTTTGTATCACGTTATGTTGCTGCCATGGTGTCGTTATACAGTTACTAAGTGCTTTGAGTGTTTTGTATCACGCTATGTTGCTGCCATGGTGTCGTTATACAGTTACTAAGTGCTTTGAGTGTTTTGTATCACGCTATGTTGTTGCCATGGTGTCGTTATACAGTTACTAAGTGCTTTGAGTGTTTTGTAGCTCGATATGTGGTTGCCAGGGTGTTGTTATGCAGTTGCGAAGGTGCTTTGAGTGTTTTGTATCACGCTATGTTGTTGCCAGGGTGTTGTTATACAGTTACTAAGTGCTTTGAGTGTTTTGAATGTCGTTATGTGGTTGCCAGGGTGTTGTTATGCAGTTACTAAGTGCTTTGAGTGTTTTGTAGCTCGATATGTGGTTGCCAGGGTGTTGTTATGGAGTTGCAAAGGTGCTTTGAGTGTTTTGTATCACGCTATGTTGTTGCCAGGGTGTTGTTATACAGTTACTAAGTGCTTTGAGTGTTTTGAATCTAGTTATGTGGTTGCCAGGGTGTTGTTATGCAGTTGCAAAGGTGCTTTGAGTGTTTTGTATCACGCTATGTTGCTGCTAGGGTGTTGTTATACAGTTACTAAGTGCTTTGAGTGTTTTGTAGCTCGATATGTGGTTGCCAGGGTGTTGTTATGCAGTTGTGAAGGTGCTTTGAGTGTTTTGTATCACGCTATGTTGTTGCCAGGGTGTTGTCATACAGTTACTAAGTGCTTTGAGTGTTTTGAATCTCGTTATGTTGTTACCAGGGTGTTGTTATACCAGTTGTGAAGGTGCTTTGAGTGTTTTGTATCACGTTATGTTGTTGCCAGGGTGTTGTCATACAGTTACTAAGGTGTTTTGGGGCTCGTTATGGTTATTAGGGTGTTGTTATGCAGTTGCTGAAGTTCATTAAATGTTTTGTAGCTCGTAATGTTCATTTTTTGTATTTCATTATATGGTTGCCAGGGTGTTGTTATGCAGTTGATACAGTGTTTTATAGCTCGTTATGTGGTTGCCAGGGTGTTGTTATGCAGCTGATACAGTGTTTTGTAGCTCGTTATGTGGTTGCCAGGGTGTTGTTATGCAGCTGATACAGTGTTTTGTAGCTCGTTAGGTGGTTGCCAGGGTGTTGTTATGCAGTTGGTAAAGTGCAGCACTTAGGCTAGATATATTTATACTTAATAAAATTAAACCAAGTGACAAATTTGAAACTGCAGCAGATGTGGACATCACACAAATAGTGAAGCATATTGACCATTTGATTTCAACAGAGTTTGACATTGGTGCTATTTTTATTGATACTTTTCGATATTTAAAGAAATATTCTCTATTTACCACTCAAAAATGTTCTTAATGTTTTTGAAAGAGTCTCTTCTGCTCACCAAGGCTGCATTTATTTGATAAAAAATACAAATAAAATATTTGATATTTAAAATAACTGTTTTCTATGTGAATATATAGTAAAATATAATTTATATCCAGTGATCAAAGCTGAAATTTCAGCATCATTCCTCCAGTCTTCAGTGTCACATGATCCTTCAGAAATCATTCTGATATGATGATTTGATGCTCAAGAAACATTTCTGATTATTATCAATGTTGAAAACAGTTGTGCTGCTTCACATTTTGATGAATAAATGGCAACGGAATGCTTTGTAACATTTTAAATGACTGTACTTTCCCTTTTGATCAATTTAAATGACCCCAAACATAATTGTAACTGCATTTACAATTAATATTTATCGCATTTTGCCATGCACCAAAGACACATAGGATGTTTCCTTTAGAATTTGGCCAAAATCAGGTATGACGCTCTCTAGGTAGGCAGCTCACTAGGTTTGGAACAGATCTATGGATTTGGCAGGGAAACTTCATAGTCCTCGTAGCGGCTCACCTAATGCCCAAACACACGGGTTTGGAAGGCTTCGGAGGCGCAGCATTGTGCCGCTGTATTAGCGTGTGGTCGGGTGTTAGTTTGTGTTCGCAGAAGGGTTTAAATAAACACACACTTTTAGCTGCTCGCCCCTCGATCACATGCAGAAACAGGAGATGTTTCTTAAACACAGAGCGAGAGGGGTCCCTCGACTTCATCACACATGTGCTTTTGTATTTAAGAGTAATTCTTAAGCCTTTGTGGACATGGAAACGCAACCAGAAAGGAATCAAACCAGCCGTATCCGATTTCCAATGAACATTCCTCGTCTTTGTTCCGCGCCGTTTGATCTATTTTGACGTGGGATCCATAAGTCGCAGCTATTCTCCCAGCAGCGACAGCGACCCGTCCGCTCCTGCATGCCTTTTTCGCTGACACACGCATTGCTTGTTGCAACTCGCCTCGCTTGCGGTGGAGTCCTCGGCGGCCGGTGACGTCATCCTTCACAGTTGGCATGCGTCTTGCTGAGTTTTTACAGCGCTCGTCTCTGACATGTTTGAAAGGCACATATCTGAACGGGTTTCAGTGCTCGTAAACATAGAAGCCCGTTTGTTTAGCTGCGCGGGTTCATGCGAACACAGAGTGGCGAAAATACTCATTTTAAGAGCGCTGTATCAACACGAAAAGCCCTATGATGACAGAGATGTGTGCGTTTGGAACACGACCCACTTTGTGTGGTCACAGTTGCATGAAAATATGAGTCGAATTAAAAAGAGGCATGAAAAATCTGATCTTTATAACCAGTAACATATTGTTCTATTCTGTTATGTGTGTAGTATTCCGATTCCAACTCTATTTTATTGAGTTATGTGTTATTCTGTTTAGTGGTGGTTCTATTTTATTCTGTTCTGCTCTATCATGTTCAGTTCGATTCTGATTTGTTCTATTATATTCTGTTCAGTTTTATTCTATCATGATGATTCATGTCCGGCTCAGTTATGCTGTTCTGGTCTGTTTAATTCTATTCAGTTTTATTCATTCATACACAGTTATGGTTTTCTTTTCTGTTCCGTTTGTTTTTGTCCTATTCATCTCTACTGTTACGTTATTCTATTCTATTCTATTTTAAATTACAGTTCACCTCTGTTCAATTCTATTCTTACATTCTGCTCACTTTTATTCCGTTATGCTCATTTATGCTGTTCTGGTCTATTCAATTCTAATGTATTTTATTCATTCGCATTCAGTTGTTTTTTATATTCTATTTGTTTTTGTTCTATTCTGCTCTACTGTTATGTTATTCTATTCTGATTCTATTTTAAATTACAGTTCACCTCTGTTCAATTCTATTCTTACATTCTGCTCACTTTTATTCCGTTATGCTCATTTATGCTGTTCTAGTCTATTCAATTCTAATGTATTTTATTCATTCGCATTCTGTTGTTTTTTATATTCTATTTGTTTTTGTTCTATTCTGCTCTGCAGATATGTCTTGGTTTATTCTATTATGATTCTATTTTATGTTACATATTCACTTCTGTTCAATTCTATTCTGCTTTGTTCTCTTACATTCTGCTCATTTTTATTCTGTCATGTTCGATTATGCTGTTGTGGGTCTATTCAATTCTATTTTATTAATTCACATTTGGTTGTTTTTTTCTATTCTATTTGTTTTTGTCTAATTTGCTTTTTGGTTATATTAAAGTTTTTCGTTTGCTTATTCACTTTTGTTCAATTCTGTTTTGTTTTGTTAAATTACGCTCTACTCAATTTTATTAAATGTCATGTTCAGTTATTGCTGTACTGGTTTATTCAATTCTGTTGTATTTTATTTCATTTAATTCATGTTCAGTTTTTTTCCATTCTATTTGTTTTTGTACTATTCTGTTCTACGGTTATGCCTTGGTTTATTCTATTCTGATTCTATTTTGTTACAGTTATGCTTTGTAATATTCACTTCTGTTCAATTCTATTCTATTTTGTTCAGTTACATTCTGCCGTGTTCAATTACGCTGTTCTGGTCTATTCAATTCTATTTTATTTACATTCAGTTATGTTTTTCTTTTCTATTCTGTTTGTTTTTGTCCCATTTTGCTCTACGGTTATTTCTTGGTCTATTCTATTCTGTTCTGTTGATTGGCCTATTCATTTCCGCTGAATTCTATTCTGTTTTGTTCAATTACATTCTACTCGCTTTTATTCAGTGTCATGTTCAGTGGTGGTGTTCGATTCTATTCTGTTTTGTTCAATTCTATTCTGTTCAGTTTTATTCTATCATAATGATTCATGTCATGTTCAGTTATGCTCTTCTGGTCTGTTTAGTTCTATTCTATTTTATTAATTCACACACAGTTATGGCTTTCTTTTCTTTTCTGTTCTGTTTGTTTTTGTCCTATTCTGCTCCACTGTTACATCTCGGATTATTCTATTCTGATTCTATTCTATTCTATGTTACAGTTATGCATTTGCATATTCACTTCTGTTCAATTCTATTCTTACATTCAGCTCACTTTTATTCTGTCATGAACGTTTATGCTGTTCTGATCTATTAAATTTTATTGGATTTTATTCATTCACATTCAGCTATATTTTTCTTTGTCTACTCTATTTGTTTTTTGTCCCATTCTACTCGACATTTATGTCTTGGTCTATTCTATTCTGAATCTATTCTATTTTACTGTTATGCTTTTCCCTATTCACTTTTGTAACTGTTACATGCTATTCTGTTTTGTTCAATTACATTCTGTTCACTTTTATTCTGTTATGTTGAATTATGCAGTTCTGGTCTATTCAGTTCTATTTTATTCATTCACATTCAGTTATGTTTTCATGTCTATTCTATTTGTTTTTGTCCCATTTTGCTGTATGGTTATGTCTTGGTCTATTTTATTCTGTCCTGTTGATTCTATTCAAAATTAAAGTTTTTTGCCTATTCTATTCTATTTTGATCAATTTTATTCTACTCGCTTCTATTCTATGTTAGGTCCAGTTATGCAGTTCTGGTCTATTCAGTTCTATTTTATTCATTACTGTTCAGTTATGTTTTTTTATGTCTGTTTTATTAATTCTTATTCTCTTCTGCTCTGCAGTTGTGTATTATTCTATGCTATTCTAATATATTCTATTCTTTGTAGTGGTCAGATATTTAATACTTGTTTTACTTCTACATTTTGAACTACTATGAATGAATCACATTTGTTGAGCAATGCGTTTTTAGGGGAAATGTGCAAGTCTTAATTTGAGAGGCAGACATGTTTGTTCACTAACAGTTAATCCGCATGAAACAATTAAGACATTAATAGAAATCTCATCTGTGATTTTATTATGCACGCTTTGTTATTGTTAAAAAGAACTTTAAAAGTCGGCATGAAACAGAAGTTGTGCTAGTCTTTTCTTCCCTATTGTGACGCATATTTGAAGGAAACTGCTTCTCAAACAAGAACAAATGGGAAGGGCGGGGCTTGATTTTGTCTGTGGTGAATGGTTGTGGTTTGCTATTGGTCGATCTCATATGAGTGACAGGTTGCCCCGCCCTCGTCATCAGAGAAGAGATGTCAATGCAAGAGGGAGGGGAAGTTATTCAGATTAAAGATTACGAGGCACAAAAAAATACTGACGTGCACGGATAAATGATTTATAATAAATACCGCAGTATTCCATAAAAAATAAGAATTGTCAATTTTGATTTCATGGTGACTTTATGGCTGGTGTGTGTTTGAGTTGTAAACCAGCCATCAACGCTGTGATGCAAATATCTCTTCTTTACAGTTTGGTTTTGTGTCTCTTCTGTCCCACAGGGCTCTATCCTCTGTGGTGGCCCTTGGTGCGAACATCATCTGCAATAAGATCCCCGGTCTCGCACCCCGCCAGCGTGCCATCTGCCAGAGCCGGCCCGACGCTATCATCGTGATCGGAGAGGGGGCGCAGCTGGGCATCAACGAATGCCAGTACCAGTTTCGATACGGCCGCTGGAACTGCTCGGCGCTGGGTGAACGCACGGTCTTCGGACAGGAGCTGCGAGTAGGTCAGTGGTCGTCGCAGGTCTTTGTCGTTCTTGGTTTGTTTTCGCGGTGGCGTGGACCAAGATCTGCATTCAAACAATATTGACACTCAGACTTGCAAATATCTGTTTGCATTCCCATTCATGACCCAGTTTGATTGACAGGCGATCTGACCAATCATAACCCCGAATCCGCCATTTTGTCTGTCAAAGCGGTCAGGGGAGTTAGTAGATTAACGTTGGTGAACTTGAATCACGTCTTTCCGTGCTTGAAACAACATTCCTTCTGATGTTCATTCATGTTAATTTGATGCTATAAATGAACTAGTATGAAGAGATGGTTGGCTGTCGGAGAAAATCAGTCATATTTTTTTATGTAGCACGTTTAAAAACAACACACGTTGGCCAAAGTGCTTTACACACCTAACACATACAATCTAAGAGTATAAAACAATTACAAAATTAACGCCTATGTTGCTGATTAAGTTCGCTAAAGTACTGTAACTTGGTGCCGGCCCATTTAATCCCTTAAAAACAAATAATAACATCTTATACTTAATCCTAAATTTGACTGGAAGCCAATGGAGGGATGCTAGTACAGGTCTTATATTTGCATATTTCCTAGTCTAGGTTAAAAGCTTAGCAGCAGCATTTTGAACCAACTGCAGACGTGAAAGAACACCATAACGCAATGATTTACAATAGTCTGGACGTAATAAAAGCATGCATAACAACTTCCAAATCATTAAAAGACAAAAACGTTTTTTCCTTAATTAGAGAAAAGCACCTCTAACCACAGAATAATCTCTTTAAAACAATCAAACAGAGACTGTAAGGCCGAATTATCCCCTATTTTTATTGTGAGACTATTATAAAGATCATAAAGATGATAATATACATTATGTTTCTGACAAATATCAGCCAATGGAAGCATGTAAATAGAAAATAAGACAGGACCCAAGATCGAACCTTGGGGAACCCCACACTTCATTAGAGCAAAAGAGGATGAAAAATTTCCTAATTCCACAGAAAAAGTTCTCCCAGAAAGATATGAATTAAACCAATTAAGAACATTTCCTTGAATCCCTGCCCACATTCTTAAACGCTCAAAAGTATATCTTGCACTATAGTGTGAAATGCAGCAGTCAAATCAATTAAAAGTCAAATTGTACACTTTCTGAATCGCCGGCAAAAACTAATCATGTGTGTATATATATATTAATCTCATCCAAAATAAAAGATAAAAGTTTGTTTTTACATAATAAATGTGTGTGTGCTGTGTATAATTATTAGATATATGTAAATAAACACACATGCATGTATATATTTAATAAACAATTGTTATATTTATATGTAATATGAATATATGTGTACAGTATATACATGCCAATATTTCTAAAATATATATATGTATGTGTGTGTATTTAAATATACAAAATAAGTATACACAGCGCACACACATATTACGTAAACAAACTTTTTTTGTGTTTTTTTTAATGTTTGATCCGATTAATCAATTTCACAGCACTACTATTAATACATAATATTTTGTATATTTTTTTGTATTTATATTAATATGTATATATTAAACCCAGTAGAGGAAATACTGCTATGATGTATAAATATGTGTAGAAAAAGAATAATGAATAATGTTAATGGATTTTAGTGCAAAAATGGTCATGAACTGCCTTGTCTTAAAAATTCTTTATGCAAAACATCTTTTGATTTTTGGGGTGAATGTGACTAATATGAATATTAGTCAGCTTAATGTTGATCTCTGTGAAGCTTTAATCTAATTGGTGTAGATGTGGATGTTGTTGAAGTATTTTGGGGCGTGTTTTTTGACTTCAGTCCTGCGCGAACTAGAAACAATGTTGTGAAGATAAGCGTCGAGTATAAATGCTGCTTTGATTACACGGGATTCAGTCTTTTACTGCGACAAAAACTCTGAACTCAGAAACGGGCAAATGTGGTGATATGAAAGAAGGCTGTCTTTGTGCTGTGGGCAAACCCTGGTTACACACAACACGGTTTGCATGCACACACTTGACCCTCGAAGGCTTGCGAAAGCATGTTTGTGTTGCTGTGATTAATATAGTGCTGATTCACCTCTATTCATTTGATTACACATTGACCGTACACACACACACACACACACACACACACACACACACACACAATAGGTTAAAAAGATGCTATCAGCTACGGCTTATGGCACAGGCTATGTTTGGAACAGCATACTTACTATTTCTGCAATATATAGTATGCTTTTAGTGCTGTTTTGCACTAGAGTTTAATACTTTTAGACGCTTGCTTTAGAAAACATCAGCAAAAGGGAAATTGTGAATGCATTGACCATATTGGAGACTCACAATAGTTCTGTTGCTCTCTTTTTCACGCTCTCTCTCTCTGTTGTATTTATACAGTCGAAATGAGCTACAACCAGGCAAACATTTGCATTTTCATGGCCTTTGTGTGGAGGCATTCCTGAGTGGGTTGCAGGGCGCTTTTCTTTTTTTACGCTGTCGTTTATACATTTCCCCTCATTTGAAAGTGTTTTGTCGCTGTTAAACTGCGGTCAGGCTGTGACTTCACTCCAAACGCTCTGTAAACTTCCATCTCTTCAGCCCCACAAAACGCATCGCAGTTCGTTTGAAATTTTACACTTCTGTGGCGAATCTTTGAACTTTGCTGAAGGGTTTGTTTACTCTCGTCCAAAATATGAACTGATGGTCTTTTCATTTATAAACTACTTTTATTGGATTTTGCAGTGCGTCCTGTAGTCTAAAGCAAGGCCGTATCCATGTCTTGAACATTGGGAGGGGCCAAAAAATGTTTTCTCGCAATTCTGACTTTATATCTCACAATTCTGACTATATCTCGCAATTCTGACTTTATATCTCACAATTCTGACTTTATATCTCGCAATTCTGACTTTATAACTCGCAATTCTGACTTTATATCTCGCAATTCTGACTTTATATCTCGCAATTCTGACTTTGTTACATAATTCTGACTTTATATCTCGCAATTCTGACTTTATATCTCACAATTCTGACTTTGTCACATAATTCTGACTTTATATCTCGCAATTCTGACTTTGTCACATAATTCTGACTTTATATCTCGCAATTCTGACTTTATATCTCACAATTCTGACTTTGTCACATAATTCTGACTTTATATCTCACAATTCTGACTTTATATCTCGCAATTCTGACTTTATATCTCGCAATTCTGACTTTATATCTCGCAATTCTGACTTTATATCTCACAATTCTGACTTTATATCTCGCAATTCTGACTTTATATCTCACAATTCTGACTTTATATCTCGCAATTCTGACTTTATATCTCACAATTCTGACTTTATATCTCACAATTCTGACTTTATAACTCACAATTCTGACTTTATATCTCGCAATTCTGACTTTATATCTCGCAATTCTGACTTTATATCTCGCAATTCTGACTTTATATCTCGCAATTCTGACTTTATATCTCACAATTCTGACTTTATATCTCACAATTCTGACTTTGTCACATAATTCTGACTTTATATCTCGCAATTCTGACTTTATATCTCACAATTCTGACTTTGTCACATAATTCTGACTTTATATCTCACAATTCTGACTTTATATCTCGCAATTCTGACTTTATATCTCGCAATTCTGACTTTATATCTCGCAATTCTGACTTTATATCTCACAATTCTGACTTTATATCTCGCAATTCTGACTTTATATCTCACAATTCTGACTTTATATCTCGCAATTCTGACTTTATATCTCACAATTCTGACTTTGTCACATAATTCTGACTTTATATCTCGCAATTCTGACTTTATATCTCACAATTCTGACTTTATATCTCACAATTCTGACTTTATATCTCACAATTCTGACTTTATATCTCGCAATTCTGACTTTGTCACATAATTCTGACTTTTTATCTCGCAATTCTGACTTTATATCTCACAATTCTGACTTTATATCTCACAATTCTGACTTTATATCTCGCAATTCTGACTTTATATCTCGCAATTCTGACTTTGTCACATAATTCTGACTTTTTATCTCACAATTCTGACTTTATATCTCGCAATTCTGACTTTATATCTCACAATTCTGACTTTGTCACATAATTCTGACTTTTTATCTCACAATTCTGACTTTATGTCACATAATTCTGACTTTATAACTCGCAATTCTGACTTTATCTCACAATTCTGACTTTATATCTCGCAATTCTGACTTTATATCTCACAATTCTGACTTTGTCACATAATTCTGACTTTTTATCTCACAATTCTGACTTTATATCTCGCAATTCTGACTTTATATCTCACAATTCTGACTTTGTCACATAATTCTGACTTTTTATCTCACAATTCTGACTTTATGTCACATAATTCTGACTTTATAACTCGCAATTCTGACTTTATATCTCGCAATTCTGACTTTATATCTCGCAATTCTGACTTTATATCTCGCAATTCTGACTTTATATCTCACAATTCTGACTTTGTCACATAATTCTGACTTTATATCTCGCAATTCTGACTTTATATCTCGCAATTCTGACTTTATATCTCACAATTCTGACTTTGTCACATAATTCTGACTTTATATCTCGCAATTCTGAATTTATATCTCGCAATTCTGACTTTATATCTCACAATTCTGACTTTATGTCACATAATTCTGACTTTATAACTCGCAATTCTGACTTTATATCTCGCAATTTTGACTTTATATCTCACAATTCTCAATACGATTACCCTGTTTTACTTGAACGTGTGCAGTTGCAGTAAAATCAGCTGAGAACAGCTTTCATGTCGATGGATGTAGGTGCATTTATCAATGTTTTGCACGTCTCTGTATTGATTCGATCGCCTTTTTATGCTTTATTAATTATGTTAATGGCCGGCATTTACAATAAACTCTTAAAAATGTAGGTTACATAAGTTTTTACAAAAGTTAAAGACAGCTATATTGTAGTGTTTTAAAGAACCTGGAAACCAATATACTGAACCATATAGCAGCTTGAGATCCCTTTACAGACCAAATGGTTCTTTACTGAAGCTCAAGTGCTGCTAAACAATGTTTTTAAGAGTGTAGAGCATCTCTGAACTAACCGAGGTCTTTGAACTGTTAGTAATGTCATGCATATGTGGCTCCTTTTCCATTTCAGCAGGACGATAAGTGAACTTTTTCTCATTCCCTGCAAAACAAGCATGTGGTTCTGTGCGTGAAGCTTGTGAAGTGTCCATTTGTGTTGGAGTCGAAGTAAACTGGAAATGACAACAGTTTCAATGGCTACCTTGTGTTGTGGCGCTTTTTCGACGTTGTGTGCTTGCGATTTAAAGGCCTTTTGAGAGTTGATTTTGTATGGTCTGTTGGTAAATGACATTTAGAGGTCGCTCTTTAGAAGCTGCGTCTGAGGATGAAGTCCATGCCAGGAATATCTCAATCCATTCATAATGGACTGTATGAAACGCCTCATGCACTGAGACTCCAGGACTTTTTCTAATTGTAAATCCTCCAGATTGTAACCACTAAATTGTTCCTGCTCGTAAGGAGCGTCGGGGCGGCCGCTGGATTCCGTTGTTTTCGAAGAGATGATGATCAACTGACCGCAGAGTTAATTCTCTTTCTTTCTCTCTCTCTCTCTCTGGTCAGTTTGGGTACGTTTGGCTCTCTGCGGCGCACATTAATAGCTGGGTTATTGAGAATTTCTGAGCGCCCGAAGAATTGACTCAAGGAAGGATTCGGTTTCAGTCAAAAGAAAAGCGCCAAAGTGGATCCTCAATTTCAAAAAACGGTCCGTAAATAAATTTCGAGCTGGCAGGGCACATGTACGGTGAGAATAACGCGTCCAAATCCCACGAGCCGCCTATCTAGGCATCACAGTCCAACGGGAAGTAGAAGACGTTTCAGTGAAAACATCGATCCAACGTGGAATATATTTTAGAAAATATAATTTTACTTTATGTTTCATTCAATATAAAAATTCTCAAGATTTATATATAATTATATAATTTATAAGTTATTAATAATAATAATAATTTATAAAGTCTCTTAACAAATTCTGCAGTAATGCAATATTAAAATAAATGTAAACATTTATAAATTTATAAGCCATCTTAGCATTCATGTATAATATTTTTATTTATTTTATAATATATATATATATATATATATATATATATATAATTATTTTTAATTACATTTATATATTATATATGTTCATTCAATACAAAAAAGTATATTATTATAATTAATATGTGATAACAAATACACATATATATTAATTTTTTATCATAAGTGTATTTTATTCACTACCAACTATTTTTCATCTTATTAAAAATGCTCTTGTAGAGAATGTAATTTTTTTTGCACAAACTTTGTTTAATTGTTCATGCATATCTAATCTTAAGATCACAAAAGTTGTTTTAAAATGAAAAAACAGATATCTTTTAGTTTTTAATGGGATTAAGTGTCTGTTGTGTGTGTGTGTGTGGTTATTCCCTACGTTATGGGGACCAAATGTCCCCACAGGTATAGTAATACTAGTAAATCGTGATCTTGTGTGGACATTTTTTTGGTCCCCATGAGGAACTATGGAATGTCCCCATAAAACATGAAAACACAATGTGTTTGGGTGTGTGGTTATTCCCTACGTTATGGGGACCAAATGTCCCCACAGGTACAGTAATACTGGTAAATTTTGACATTTTTTTGGTCCCCATGAGGAAACAAGCTTATAAATCATACAGAATGATCTTTTTTGACAATCTAAAATAGCAGAACATGTTCTGTGATGGGTAGGTTTAGGGGTAGGGGTAGTGTAGGGGGACAGAATGTACAGTTTATACAGTATAAAAACCATTACGCCTATGGAAAGTCCCCATAAAACATGAAAACACAACATGTGTGTGTGTGTGTGTGTGTGTGTGTGAAGGTGCTGACAGAATGAAGCGCTCTCTCACTCACACACCTTCTCCTCTCACGGTGTGTGTGTCATCCAGGTGATTCATGGCGCTCGTGTGAAAGGAGTTTGTCGGCAGTTTTAGAGAAATATTATCAGAGTTCGACCTCTCTCGCCCTTCCTCGTTTCACAACAGGCTCTGCTCTCGGGCAGGTGAGCCTCTTCACCGCATGAAGAATGCCCAGTCATTCCCAAACCGCACTAAAAGCCCCGGAGAAGATTAATACGGCTGCCGGAATCCAGAGGAGCTCCAGAGCGTGCCGACGGCAGCGGACGATTTACTCTCGCTTTCTTCTTCTGTATCGGAATTACGGACAGAACCTGCAGACCTTTTTCCTTTATTATGATTCCGTATTATAATACAAATGAATATATATATATATATTTAATTATGAATATGTACACTTTTAATAATTAAATATTTTTTACTTAATTTATATTTAATCCATTACATATATATATATATATATATATATATATATATATAATTTTATGCAAACTATTTATACTTTTAATTCATATAATTTAATTTTATAAATTTTTGTTTAATCAATCTAATCATTTTTTTATTATTTATTAATTATATATTATTATTTATTAATTATATTAATATTATATAATATTAATAAATATTAATTTAAATAAAAAATATAAGAAAGAAGGGTCTAGAGAATAATTTGATACTTTTATTTAAAAAAATGTAATTATATATAACATATATATAAATTATATATATATAAACTTTAAAAAATATTATATATATATATATATAGTTTAATTATGAATAAGTATGTAATTTTATACAATTATTTTAATTCTACACATTTTTGTCATTATTATATTTTTATAATTAGATATTTAATTTAATGAATTTTTCAAATTCTAAAAATGATCAGAAATAAATAAGTGAGATTATAGAGCTATGAAATGAACGTGGAGCCGCTCCGATCATTTGATCAGAAATATTCGAGTTCATATTGAGACAGTTTTAAGGATGATTAGATGTTTTATTAACAGCAGAACTGCAGTTATTTTACTCTATTTTATTTGCTCATGAAGGTTCGTCTAAAAAATCATCGTTCTTTTAAAATTTTGCCTGAATTTCAGTATTGAGTATCAGACCACAGAAGAAGTCGGCGTTGTGTCTCCAAAGTAAACTCATCACGCCGCGGCTCCTGAGATGAAGCTCTGGATGTTCCTCCTCGTTGTTCTTCATCGATCGCCAGCGCTCGAGACGAGCTCTGCTCAAACGCACGTCTTTCTCTCTCTTCATTTGTGGTGAAATCATATCCTCCTGGAACGCGCAGGACAGAATTTTGCAAAAATCTGAACCTAATTGCAAATTACTCTCCAGTGAAGCCGAACAACATACAGCAGAACCATGAGGTCTGATTTATGACCAACTGACTTCAGCAAACACAAGATTCTGCAGAATGACTTTTGATTTCACGCCACAGCATCTGATCCACAAATATAATGTAGACACCGAGTCGCTGCGGATCCTGCAGATTGCAGAAGAAGTATTAAATTTAATGCATCAGCTCCTCATAATTTGAATGACAGGTGCTCTTATATATATATATATATATTATTGTTTCTTGTAATTTTTGTTTATTTTTAATTGATTGTTTATACACATATATATTATATTATATCATATAATATAAAAATGATAATATATATATATGATATATTTATGTTTATAATATAATAAATTACAAAATAAATTAAAACAAAGGTATAAAGAATATTTTCATATAATATATATTATAATATATATTTTTATTATTTCTTATCATTCGTATTTATTTTTAATTGATTGTATATATATATATATATAGATTATATAATATATTCATATTTATATTTAATCAATTACAAAATAAATTAAAACAAAAGTATAAATAGTATACATAGACATATAATACTAAAACAATATTTTAATTTGTTTGATGTTTATATTGTTTAATAATTATTTATTTATTATGTATACTATTTATACTTTTATTATTGTTTCTTATATTTTTTTTAACTTATTTTTAAAAATGTCTTTTTATTATCTTTTTAAAAAACAATTTTATATAAAATATTAGATTGTATTTTACATTTTTAATTATAATTTAGTTTTTTAAATATTAAATATTTAATGTTAATATTTAATATAATACTTATTGCATTTATGTATTCTATTTAAAAACTAATTTTTATAACTTTAAAATAATAATATAAACAATATTTAAAATTAATTGTTTATATATATATATATATATATATATATATATACTTTAAAAAATATATTTTATTTTTTTTATTATATATATGACATTCGTTTTTTTTAAGTTTGGTACGTTTTACAAGAAAATACTGTTTCAGTCACTCTACTTCAACATTTCATTGACAAGTAATTCATCTATTACTTGTCATTTATTTGTAATTAACTGTAAAAATTCACAGGGAATTTGAGTGAAAATTGTTCCTACTCCTTCTTGTCCTAGTGTAGAAAGAGAAGGAAGTTCCTCAAAGTGACGTTGCAGTAATCACCAGGAAATCTCAAGCACAACGTCCAACTTCTCACACGTCAGGAGCTTCTTGGAATTTAAGGCTTGCATTAAATCATGGCACATGTTGTGAGTCGAGCTTTATCTCGAAGGGTTGAGCCGGCGTCTCCACAGCTGCTCATCGATGAATGAATGAATCACATCCAGAGATAGACATCTGCTCCGGAGGGATTCCTGATGGAAATGTGTGCGTTTAGTGCGGGTCAGGGAATAGATGTTCACATCAGGGATCAAGTGAGAACAGAAATGAAAGGAAAATAATGAAGAGGTCAGTTATTTTATGATGTACCTTTTGAACTCGTGTGGGTAGTTGATAAATGGATATTAATTATAACTATATATTATACTATATTTTATTATTTTTCCCTTTATTATGACAGGAAAGCGATGTAGAGACATTTTATATATTTTAATTTATATTTTTAATGAATAGTCAGATATATATTCAAGTCTTTTTTATGCATATTATTTATGGTTTTATTCATTTTATGAATACTATTTATATTTTTATTATTATTTTTGTAGAATTTTTTATTTATTTTAAATTGATTACATTTATATATATGTATATATTTACATTTATAAAAATAAACAACAATAAAAGTAAAAATAGTATACATAAACATATATAATAATATTTTCTGTTTCATATTTATTGTTTAATATTTATTTAATTTATACAATGTATAATTTTATTGTTTCTTATCATTTTTAATTTATTGTTTATATGTATTCTGTATATATTTACATTTATAATATAATAAATTAAAAAAAATCAAAAGTATAAATAGGAGACATAGAGATATGATATAGATATTTTTATTTAATATTTATTTTGTATACTATTTATACTTTTATAATTTTTTAGTATTTTTCAAATGTTTTTATTATCAATTTAAAACAATTTTATATAGTAGATCATATGTAATATATATATATATATATTTAATGTGTAATAATGTTTTTTTTGTTTTTACATTTTTCATTATAATTTAGTTTTTTAAATTATATATATATATATATATAATTATTATTATTATTGTGTGTGTGTGTGTGTGTGTGAACAGAAGTCAGTGCTGTTGTGAGAACATCTGATGAAAGCTCAGTCTGTCACAATCTGATCATCATCGCTCCGCTCTGATTGGACAGGTGGACAGACTCTTATCATGGACACTTTAAACACAAAGAGCTTAAATTAAATGTGTTTGATGTCTGATCTTAAAGATGGATCATATCTGAGCGTCTGAGAGAGGAGAGCGCATCTGGATGGAGTCGTGATTAAAGACGAGAATGATCTAGAGAGTGTGAACTTGATCAAATCGTGAGTGTGTGTGTTTGTGTGAGTGTGTGAGCATGTGTTTTTGTGAGTTTGTGTGTGAGAGTGTGAGTGTGAGTGTGTGAGCATGTGTTTTTGTGAGTTTGTGTGTGAGAGTGTGTTTGTGTGAGTGTGTGAGCATGTGTTTTTGTGAGTTTGTGTGTGAGAGTGTGAGTGTGTTTGTGCGAACATTTGTGTTTTTGAGTGAGTGTGTGTGAGCATGTGTTTTTGTGAGTGAGTGTATGTTGGAGTGTGAGTTTTTGTGAGTGTGTGTGTATGTGTTAGTTTGTGTGTGTGTGTGAGAATGTGTTTGTGTGAGTTTCTGTGTGTGTGTGTGCGAATGTGTGTGTATGAGTGTGTGTGTGAGTTTATGTGTGAGTGAGTGTATGAGTTTATGTGTGAGTGTATGAGTGTGTGTGTGAGTGTATGAGTGTGTGTGTGAGTGTATGAGCGTGTGTGTGAGTTTATGAGTGTGTGTGTGAGTTTATGAGTGTGTGTGTGAGTTTATGTGTGTGAGTGTGTGTGTGAGTGTATGAGTGTGTGTGTGAGTGTATGAGCGTGTGTGTGAGTTTATGAGTGTGTGTGTGAGTGTGTGTGTGAGTTTATGTGTGAGTGAGTGTGTATGTGAGTGTATGAGTGTGTCTGTGTTTATGTGTGAGTGAGTGTATGAGTGTGTGTGTGAGTTTATGTGTGTGAGTGTGTGTGTGAGTTTGTGTGATTGAGTGTATTCTTGTTTGTGTGTGAGTGAGTGTATGAGTGTGTGTGTGAGCATGTGTTTTTGTGAGTGTATGTTTGAGTGTGAGTTTGTGTGCATGTGTTTGTTTGTGTGTGTGTGAGTGTATTCTTGTTTGTGTGTGTGTGAGTTTATGTGTGTGAGTGAGTGTATGAGTTTATGTGTGAGTGTATGAGTGTGTGTGTGAGTGTATGAGCGTGTGTGTGAGTTTATGAGTGTGTGTGAGTTTATGTGTGTGAGTGTGTGTGTGAGTTTATGTGTGAGTGAGTGTGTATGTGAGTGTATGAGTGTGTCTGTGTTTATGTGTGAGTGAGTGTATGAGTGTGTGTGTGAGTTTATGTGTGTGAGTGTGTGTGTGAGTTTGTGTGATTGAGTGTATTCTTGTTTGTGTGTGAGTGAGTGTATGAGTGTGTGTGTGAGCATGTGTTTTTGTGAGTGTATGTTTGAGTGTGAGTTTGTGTGCATGTGTTTGTTTGTGTGTGTGTGAGTGTATTCTTGTTTGTGTGTGTGTGAGTTTATGTGTGAGTAAGTGTATGTTTGAGTGTTAGTTTGTATGTGAGCATGTGTTTTTGTGAGTGTGTGTTTGTGTGTGCGAACATTTGTGTTTGTGTATTTTTGTTTGTGTGTGTGTGAGTGAGTGTATGTTTGAGTGTGAGTGTGTGCGTTTATGTGTTTGTGGGTTAATGTGAGTGCAGGGTTGTGTGTGTGTGTGAGCGTGAGTGTGTGTGTGCAAGCATGTATTTTTGTGAGTTTGTGTGTGTGTGTTTAAGCGTGAGTGTGTGAGCATGTGTTTTTGTGAGTTTGTGTGTGTGTGCGAACATTTGTGTGTGTGAGTGAGTGTATGTTTGAGTGTGTGTGTGCATTTATGTGTTTGTGAGTCAGTGTGAGTGTAGGGTTGTGTGTGTGTATGTGAGTTTGTGTGTGTGAGCTTTTCTATTTGTGAATGTGTGAGCGTTTGAGTGAGTGTGTGTGTGTGTGTGTGTACCTGTTTGAATTCATGTGAGTGTAGTTTTTCTTTTAAATTTGTCTTCAGTTATCTGTTTTTTGAAATATTATATATTGTAAGAACTAATGCCAAAACATGATATTTTCAGTCCGGTCAGCAGTGAGTTCGCCGTGACTCTCTGACCTCAGATGAGGGGCGGTCAGCAGCAGCTCTGCGTCTCTTCAGTCGGAGCTGCCCAGGCCATCCCAGGGTTCAGCGGGATTGTTTGTCCGCTCTGAGGTTGTAAATCTCCTCAGCCGTGTCAAACGTGATTTGTTTAGCGGTTTGCTCTCGTCCGTCCGAGCCAAAGCGGTCGGTCGGCGTGACGGACGCAGTCTTCCACCCGCCGTCTCTACGTCAGCTCGGCGGATGTATACGTAAAACGAGGGTGAACGGAGACAGAGCGCTACTCTTCCACAGCGCTCTTGGATTCTGTCGCAGACACTTGCCACTAAACTCTATTAGACATCTGTTTTAATATTCCTCTGTTCTTCCCTTCCAAGTTCTTTGAGGGTTTTCTGGTCAGTCCAGTTTTCCACTGGCAGGGTTCGAGGCTATCCCAGGGTGCTTCTAGCTGGAGTCGAGTCAGGGCTTTGGTTCTGGCCTCCTCAGATGTGCTTTATTCACTTTGGCGTTGGTGAGGATACGGCCCTCGCGTACCGTTAACCCGATGTGGACAGCGCCCTGATTGGGTGCCGCCTGCGCGACGGATAGGAAAGATTGCAGGGCAAGACTATATTTTAGGAAAAATCTGGAAAATGGGGAGTTTTGTTTGTGAGCTTGTGTTCTTGCTTTCGAAGAGGTTGAGTTATTTCTATGCTGTGCTCATTGGGGACATGGTGAGATTATTATTATTATTTTTTAAATTTATTTATTCAGTTGTGTACATGTAAATGTATTTTTAATTATATTACTATTGCATATTACTTTCATATTAAACAATATTATATATATATAAATATACTGAATATATATATATATATATATATTTTTTTTTTTAAATTTATATTAAAATCTCAATATTATTTTTATATTTATTTATTCAGTTGTGTACATGTAAATGTATTTTTAATTATATTACTATTGCATATTACTTTCATATTAAACAATATTTTATATATATATATATATATATATATAAATAAATATCCTGAATATATATATTAAAATCTCAATAATTATTATTTTTATATTTATTATATATACACTAAATGGTATTATTAAAATATCATTTTCTAAATTTTTATTATATATATATAGTGTAGTGATTCTTTAAACAAATTTTAAAAATCTAATAAATATTAAAATAATTTACATGATGTATTATTTGCATGAACTATTATTTTACATACACGTATTTTTATTTAATTTATATTAAAATCTTAATAATGATTATTTTATTATATATACATTAAATAGTTTTATTAAAATAATTTTATAATATTGTACTTTTTAGTATATTATAAATAATATATATGATTATATAATTAATATACAACTATTATTTTACATATAAATATTTTTATTTAATTAATATTCATAGCTTAATAATTATTAAAATATCATTTTATTTTCATATGTATAAATTGTTATATTCATATATACATGCAAATATTTTTTAATTATATGCATGTGTATTTAAATATACATAATTATACACAGTACACACACATATTATATAAACACAAACTTTTATTTTAACATTATCATATGTGTTATGATTTTGAATAAAAATGATGTCTTGATGTCTAGTTTGTCACACTAGAAACAGAAGCACAGCTCATCATTTTAGCCGGTGTATGCTGCACATTTTGGCACATATAATACATAAATGTGGAGAAATATCCAGAGAAGTATGTTGATTTGCTCTCATTAACAGAGTCCACACGACAGCGCTGACAGTTCATCAGCAGCCATTTTCTCTGCTCCATGGCAGTCACTTTTCTTCTGGCAAGGATCTTTTTTCCTGCTTTTGTCATTACACTGGCACTGAGTGTACGTGTGTTTGAGTCTTGAACACTTGCCGTCACAAGTTGGCTGGTTTAAAGCAAAGTCTATAGTGGACAAAAGATGGTCCACTATGAACGGGTGAAACTGCAGCGTGCAGTACGACGGTCCCGCCTTCTAAATAAAAGCCAATCGGTGATTGGTTAAGTCATCGCATCACTCCAAAAGATTTTGAATTCATTGTAACATTTAGTGTTTAGTGAAGCAGTGTTTGACTTTAATCAGAGAACTCATTTCTCCAGATCGCTCAGCTGATGTGCTGCGTGTGAAACAGAGCTCCAGATGTGTGTGTGGAGCAGCGGCGGGCCGGACGGACCTCGCCGTGTTTCATGTGGTGGGCTGTAAGGTGCTCTGGCAGGAGAATTCAGCACTTTGGACAGCACCGTGGCTTCGCTTCCTCACACTCTGAGAATCCTCCAGCTGTTCCACAGCTGCCGGCGTCTCGGCGAAGGTGTTCGGAAACACTCTTCAGAGGCCGGGATGAATCCTCATCACGTATCTTTCCTCTTTGGAAGCGAAGCATGAATTCTCATTTGGTAGAATTCATGATTTTTTAGTCCATTCTCTACAGTCCACTGTCATTTCTCATCATTGTGTCAAAGATACAGAGTCATGTTTTCTTTAAGATAAGAGCGAATATCCGAACGCATCAACTGATTCTGTTAATTAGGAGTAAATGTGAGGGGTGTTTGCAGGCAGAGGCTGCTGGAATTATATTAGGTGTTCTGACTGGTTGCTAGGGTGTTGCCATGCAGTTGCCAAGGTGTTTTAATTGTTTTTTTTTTCAGCACAATGTTATGTTATGCTAGGGTGCTGCTCTGCAGTGGCTAATGTGTTCTAATTGTTGTTTAGCACAGTGTTATGTGGTTGCTAGGCTGTTGCCATGCAGTTGCTAAGGTGTTCTAATTGTTTTTTTTTTTAGCAATGTGGTGTGATTTGCCAGGGTGTTCTTGCTGGTTGCTAAGGTATTCTTTTATTTGCTTTTAGCACAGTTATGTGATTGCCTGGGTGTTCTGGCTGGTTGCTAGGGTGTTGCCATGCAGTTAATAAGGTGTTCTAATTGTTTTTTAGCACAGTGTTATGTGCTTGCTAGGGTGCTGCTATGCTGTTTCTTCTGCGTTCTAATTTGTATTTTTTAGAACAATGTTATGCAGTTGCTAAGGTGTTCTTTTTTGTTTGTTTTTTAGCAGCCTTATGATTCGCCGGTCGTTAGGGTGTTTCTATGCTGTTTCTTCTGCATTCTATTTTTTTTAAGATGATGTTATGTGGTTGCTAGGCTTTTTCTATGGTGTTCTAATTTGTTTTTAGTACAATGTTATGATTTCCAGGGCATTCTGGCTGATTGCTAGGATGTTGCTATGCAGTTACTAAGGTGTTCTTTTATCAGTTTTATCAGTTATGTAATTGCCTGGGTGTTTTGTTCTGGCTGGTTGCTAGGGTGTTGCTATGCTGTTTCTTCTGCGTTCTAATTTGTTTTGTTTTTTAGAACAATGTTATGTGGTTGCTATGCTGTTTCTTCTGTGTTCTAATTTGGTTTTTTTTAGTACAATGTTATGCGACTGCTAGGGTGTTTTGGCTGGTTGCTAGGGTGTTGCTATGTAGTTGCTAAGATGTCCTTGATTTGTTTTTAGAATAATGTTATGTGGTTGCACAGGGTATTTTGGCTGGTGTTGCTGTACTGTTGTTTCATCATCCAGCTTGAGAAAATCACTTAGTAATTAGTAAAGTCAATCCCTTGGTAAAGTAACAGCACACCTAGCGATGATGGTTTAATAGACAGATATACTTGGGTTTGCTTAAATCTCTAACCTATCATGTGAGCAGCAGTAAAAGTGATGCTAGCTTTACTGCTTTCACGGTTTAAATATTGATTTTGCTAGTTTGTTCATGCAAATATGTGGGTATTCGAGTCCCGCTGAGCAGATATCACAGCTTGTTCCCTCTTCCCCCCAGGCAGCAGGGAGGCGGCATTCACCTACGCCATCACCGCCGCTGGGGTCGCCCACGCCGTGACGGCCGCATGCAGCCAGGGAAACATGAGCCACTGCGGATGCGACAGGGAGAAACAGGGCTACTACAACCAGGAGGAGGGCTGGAAATGGGGCGGATGCTCCGCGGACATCAAATACGGCATCGAGTTCTCCCGAAAGTTCGTGGACGCCCGGGAGATTAAAAAAAATGCCAGACGGCTGATGAACCTTCATAACAACGAAGCTGGGCGAAAGGTAAGGCTTTATTCCTAAACATTCAATATTTCTGCAAGACCATTCATCCCATGCTTAGTTTGGCGGCACGGTTGGGAAAGTCGTCCAGACAACGCCTCTTAATCCGTTTAAGCTTTTCTGAAAACCAAAGAGTTTTTTAGCCAACGCCGACTTAAAGAAACAAATAAAAGTTTCTCGTTTGTTATTTCTCAAGAGCGTTTTAATTTGACAATTTACCAACGTTGGTCGTTTTGCAGAAGCATTTATCCATTTTGTTTGACGGCACAGTCGGGAAAATCTTCCAGACAATGCAGATTAATCTGGTTTAGATGTCAGAGGCTTTAGCTTGGAAGCACTTTTTGGCCGACATCTGGTTGAAGAAACAACGAATTCTTTGAGAAAAGTCCATTAATTCTCGTTCAGAATGCGTTTAGAGCGTTTCGGCGATTGGCGTGGTTCGTCTTCACAGTCCTCCGATACGGTTCTCTCGAGTGTAGTGCGTTCTTCGTATATATAAAACGCTCGTTTCAGGTGGCATTCGTTCGCCAGACGAGTCAGCCATTTTCAGCAACTCGTTTCGCTTCAGCCAATTACTGTGTGCTTTCTCGCTTCGCGCCTTGATGCCGGTTCAAGCTCGGTTTGGCCGCTCGCCGCTTTGGCCATGTTTGTTTGTTTGATAGCTGTTAGTCATCCAAGAACACAAAACAACATGCACTGAAACAGCAGAACCGCATGCACTCCGGTGACAAATGGATCTAATTAATAACACAGGGCTTTATGGTGTGAGCCTGAGCCGAGCCGGGATTGAGCCCCAGGTCCGCGGTTGCCAGTTGGAGCCCGTCCAATCCCATCGCGGGCCGCTGTATGGAATCATCAAGTCTAAAGCCTGTAACAGGATATTATTGCGAGTCTTTCTGCAGCACTGAAAACACAACCCTCGCTCCATTGAGTCAGGCTTTTATAGAGGACCCACAATGGCATTCGTGGAGCCATAGCATCATAGGGTAAGGGGGGGGACGGGACGTACCATATGACTCTGGATGGGGGAAGATGGAAGTTGCCGCTCTGGAATTTCAATTGCTATCATACGTGTATGTGGTTGGAGCGAGCCGGGGCCAAAACTGGTCCACATTAGCGCTGTGGATGTAAGCGTATCCAGGCAAATGTAAACAGCGCTGCGGGCCTTCGGACGGCTTGTGAAGTAACACATCGTTCATTTTGAAACGCCGTTGCCTGCGGGCACACGTTGGCTCGCTGTACGTTGAATCAACATTAGTCATGAACGTATTTCTCTGCAGAATCAACATTGATGTATTGAAGCCACGTGGAACTGATTTCAGGAGCGTTACGGGCGTTCGGATGATCAGTGTTCTGCGAGGGAACGATATGTTAATTGGTTCGGCGATGGCTGAAAATCCAGTTTACATGTGATGAAATCAAATTACTGCTTGGCGGAATTGATGAAACTTTTATTAAAGGTCCTGAAACATGCCTTGCTTAAAATATATCTAGTATATTGCAAGATATATATATTTTTTTATGTTTATAATTTACATTATTATGTTAAAATAAATATATATATATATATATACACTCTATTATATATTTAATTTTTATATATTATTTAAAATTAAATTTACATAGATATCTATATTTACATATTTAAAATTATATGTAGATATTTTACATAAATGAGTGTATATAAAGAGCATATGTACAGTGAAAAAGTACTACAAATTATTAAAAATAATATAAAGTTATATATTTTTTCACACATATACTATGACATTTTTAAATATTATTTAAAATTTATTATATTTACATATTTACATACATACATATTTAAAATTATAGATATTTTACATAACATGATTTATATATATATATATATATATACACAGTTAAAGAAGTACTAAAACAAAAAATAATATAAAGTTATATATAACTTTATATGTACTGTAAATATATACATACACACATACTATTATATTTTTATTTAATATTGAATTTACATATAATTTTAAATATGTAAATATGTATATGTATATATTTTACACAAACACATACAGTGAAATAAAAAGTACTAAAAACCAAAAATAATATAAAAGTTATATGTAATCGTTCCAAACCCGGGTGAGCTGCATATCATTTGTTACATAAAAATACATATGCATATTTTTCATTTTACATTATATATTTATATTTCATGTTTAATAAATACATAAATATATACAAGTATATTATTTTTATTACTTTTTATTTCCCTGTGTGTATGTATATATATATATATATATATATATATATATATATATATATATATATATATATATATATATTAAATATAAATATATGATGTTAAATGAAAAAAAATATGCATATGTATTTATTTTATGTAACAAATTATATAAAATGCTGTTGCTGGTTTGGAACAAGTACAGTTTTAAATTGTAAAAGCACATTGCAATAATATATTTATTCTGTTCATTTTTTAGCATAATTCAATCAGTTCCCAATCAGGGATCATTTTTTATTTAAAATGGAAAACTGGCAGCTTCCACATGAGTCATCGGGAAAGGCTAGGAAGCTCGAAACTTTAATGAAGACGTTTATAACCGTCTCTTGTGTTTTTACACAGAAATGGAGAGGTCCCGATCGGCTTTTACCGTCAGTGGCGTCGCGTGGGTCAGGATGGTTTTGTGGGATCGATCGATTAGTTTACATGTGTTTTCCAGGGAAATGATAATTGCTTTTGGTGAGGAGTCGTGCCAGACAAGAGAAGAGGGTCTGGAAAAAGTCTTTTATACACTATTGACATCCGACGTAAATCTAAAAATAAAACGTTTCCTTTTCTTTGCAACACGCTACACGTGCGGATTCCTTTCTGATTTGAACCCCGTGTCCATCTGTGCTGCAGGTTTCTACATGTTCTGATGATCTGCGATGCATTAAAAAGCTCAATAATCCACTTCTAACGTGTTTGGTTGTAGCAGATTTATATTTATTTTTCTGCTCATAGATGTGGTGTGCAGGAAGGTGGAGGGAATTATAGAGTAGGTCTGATGGGTATCTGGCACAGAACTGCTCACACGGATCAGCGGCGATCCGTCTGAAGTCTCCGGCAGTATTAATGTCGTCGGTACGCCAGCATGTGCTTTTTCCACGGCACGTACGTCGAGCTATAAGCGATAAAAGGCTGATTTTATAACCATAAAAAGGCTGATTTCCGAAAGCCGTAAGAGTGTTCAGAATAGCACACAATGTTTGTGAATACGTGAGAGATACTGTGTCCCACAATGCAGTGCGGTCGACTTGAATGAACTGTAATGATAATTTAAGCCGTTCTTGACTACACAAAATTAGTTTAATACTGCAAAAGATCCGTTTTATGTTCGAGATGTGGCTGAACAATGCATTATACATACCGTATTTTATTTACATTAGGCAGCGTACAGTAAACTAGTGTTTTATGTTGGATATTACATTGGATTTGCATCTTGAAAGATTGTCAAAATACAAATATTCTCTTAAAATATGTTTTAGTGTCTTTCTGGGCGTCTGAAAGTGTAAGTTATCTTGCTGTCAATAGAGAGAATTTTCATTTTTTAGTGAATTAACCCTTTTAGACAGAAAATTTGCATGCAAAGACACTTTTCTTCTTTGAATTGGTTTCAAAAATGTGTATTTTTTCCTAAAATATCTCTGTTCAAGTTTATATTACAGACAAAAAGGTTTTGATGAAGAAGTTTTGTGTTAGCAAGTTTAATAAACAATTGACTCTTCGCAAACAGTTTGATTGACAGGCGATCTGACCAATCGTAACCCCGAATCGGCCATTTTTTCCGTCAAAGCGGTCAGGGGAGTTAGTAGATTAACGTTGGATCACGTCTTTCCGCGCTTGAAACAACATTCCTTCTGATGTTCATCATGTTTATTTGATGCTATAAATGAACTAGTATGAAGAGATGATCGAGGAGCTACAGCGATCTGTCACCACACATTAAACACACACTAGACGCTATTTATTGATTAAACTTCGTTAAAAAATTACAATATTTTAAATATGAAACTGTTTCATACGTTGTCAGTGTCCACGATGTATTTTTCACCGTGTGAGAACATGATGTGTGGCGAGAGAGCGCATTTTCGTCACCCTCAAATTTGTGTCAAAGCGTCATGTGACTCCAGAAGACTTTCACGCTTTTTAACTAGTTTCTTCGACACGATCGCCGCTCATCTCACGCTGTTGTGGTTTTCCGCAGGTTCTGGAAGAGCGGATGAAGCTGGAGTGCAAGTGTCACGGCGTGTCGGGCTCCTGCACCACCAAAACGTGTTGGACCACGTTACCGAAGTTCCGCGAGATCGGCTACGTCCTGAAGGACAAGTACAACAAAGCGGTGCACGTGGAGGCGGTGCGCGCCAACCGCCTGCGGCAGCCCACCTTCCTCAAGGTGAAGAAGACGCACGGTTACCAGAAGCCCTTAGAGTCGGACTTGGTCTACATCGAGCGCTCGCCCAATTACTGCGAAGAGGACGCCAAAACGGGCAGCGTGGGGACGCAGGGGCGGCTGTGCAACCGGACGTCGCCGCACACGGACGGCTGTGACCTCATGTGCTGTGGGCGGGGCTACAACACGCACCAGTACACCAAGGTGTGGCAATGCAACTGTAAATTCCAGTGGTGCTGTTTTGTGAAATGCAACACCTGTAGCGAGAGGACGGAGGTTTTTACCTGCAAATGAACGGACGGGAGGAAGCCAGTTTTGCACAGCAGAATGTATATTTGCTTTAACACAGAGTTAAAATACTAAACTCTATCAGTAGATACGAGCCCAGAAGTACATGCACTGACTCACGCTGAAGGACTGCAGGATACCAGTGCATTCTGGGATTTGTAGTGTGCTCTAGGGATTCGTCTGGAGACGGCACAAAGGAACTCGTCGAGTTGTGTTTAAGGAGCTCAGTGCAAATCGAGGATGTATAAAAGCCTCCTAAAAGCCAACTGGAACCTGGTAGAGTATGTTAGTTATCCAGTCACACTGGATCTGTCTGTTTGAACACTGAAAATAAATTATTATATATATTATATGTCATAGTCTCCTAAGGAACCGAAGTGCTAACGGGTAGAAATGTCTTATTTTGTACTAAGTGTAAAAAAAAGAGAGAAATGGAAACAAAGACTTTGTAGAAACTCGTGACTACAGAGGGAAGCGAAAAGGCCCCGTATTTTCCAACAGAAACGTTTAATGGCTAATGATGTGTTGACTTCCGAAACCACTGTCATTTTTTTTTTTTTTTTGTGCTCGGCTGATGCATGTTAACATCGGTTCATCTTTGCTGAAATCTAGCCGTAGCTCTCATTAAGGTATGCGACAGACATTTGGGACACTTTTGTTCTTTTTCCGACTAAACCAGTGTCTACGATTCAAAGATCCTTCCTCAGTTCATGAAATGTGGAACGAGTATATTTCTGGATGTGTTACAGAGTGCTGCACTGATATTTTTTCTATTCAGATAAAATGCAATTAAAAGTAAAATAAATATCAAGTTGACTGACATTTGGGATGTTATTGCAGGGAAAAATAACACTTCTGTAGCCTGGGTTATGAAACGCTCATGAAACGTTTGAATGAAACGTTTCTCAGAATTGAGAATACAAAAATGAAACAAAAATGCAAATTTATATATATATATATATATATATATATATAGCAATAAAAGGATTATATTATACAAACCATAAATAAATAATTACATATAATTATATTCATGTAATATATATAATTTATATATATTTTAAATTACAAAAGGTATATTAATATATAATTAAATATAATACATATATTTATGTATTATAAATATATAATACATATATTTAAATATACACATATTATGTAAATATACAATTTACATAATATGAAAATTGTTATTGGTGTGTGTGTGTGTATATATATATATATATATATATATATATATATATATATATAATATATAAGTAATTAAATATAATACATATAATTATATGTAGTATATTTAATTATTTATATATATATATATATATATATATACACACACACCAATAACAATTTTCATATAATATAAACTATATAAAATATATCATAAAAATTACAAAAGATATTATATATAATATTAAATATTTATATATAATTTTATGCATGTATTATATTATATAAAATTCATATATATATTATATAAAATATATTATTAAAAAAATTTAAAAAACAAAAGGTATATTAATATATAATAAATAATTCAATTCATATAATTATTTTAAAATATATTAATTATATAATATGAATATAATTATATAATTTATAATATATATTTTAATATTGTATGGGTTCTCCATTTTAAAAGTTGACAAATTTATTTTTCTACACCATGCGAATTATGATTAATTGTATTTTATTTTTTGCATTTAGCCTTGGTTCTTCCCCTTGTGGTTGATTGCTCCTAAATTAATCCATTTATGAAAAGATCGACTGAGTTTGGACCCAAATATTGGTGTTTTCAAGTGCACATGACATCAGTATGAATCCCAACTCCAGTTTCCTGTATTTCAGAAGCCTGAAACGCCATTAAACACACACGACCTCTCAACATAATGAACATTAAACCTGAAGAGAATGGACTCGTCACCATTTCCCCATTATAAATGACAAGATGAATTGCGTTGGTGGCTTGTTTCCTGGCCATGTCAGCGACAGCTTTCCACTTCCATGTTTTCGAAGCCCATTTGGGAATGATGCCTAAAATGAGGCAGTGATATTCACTGTGACTCATATTTAAGGCCGTGCTCCCAAAGGCCGGAAATTGTGCCCCTATTGCACAGTTCCAGTCACTCTTAATCTTAATAGGGCATGAGGAGGAAACATACATCATTAGATATCATAGTTAAATCAAGCGAGCAGCTCGCTGATCCGGCCTTTCTTTACATTTCTGAGGAAAACACATGTTTATAATATCTTGTGGTCCGTTCGCTTGATTGTGGCATGTGTGGAGTTATCTTTGGAATTAAAGGGGGAAAAAACACGAGTTTAGGTTGATTCGGTCTCAAACTGCGGTAGATATTTTGCTCTTTCATAGAGTTTCAGTCATGTTTCTCCTACAATGTACAGACTTTAGAGATGTGAATGAATTTGGGATCAACATTGACTGACATTTGTGATGTTAATTTTACAATACATATTGTGTTATATAATATATGGAATATAATATAATAAAACATTTTTTAAATTGTTATATAATAGGGTTGAAAATATCGATTTCTTCGAATTTGAAGAACTGATATCGATTCTTAAATTCCAAGAACTGATCGTTTAGAATTGACCATTTTAATATGAAATTCAATGTCATTCAAAATGTAATGTCGCGTAACTCAATAAACGTGAATGAACATCAGAAGGTATGTTGGAAAAAACCAGCGCAACTAACCAAAATCCGTATCATATCTCATGTTTACGCTCAGTCAGTTTCAACCACGGAAAAATGTCAATAAAACGACTTGTAAAAGTAGTATTTTGCTAAATATATGCATATTCGTTGTGTTTTTACTCAACCCGTTCTTCAATAATTAATGTACGTTTGAATAAATACGGCATGTTATTATTATTATAAAAACTTCCAACCTCTCTAATATTACAGTAATGTACCAACTGGGGTTCCCTGTATAGTTTACAGCAAAAGTTATATATGCAAATATATGCATGTATACATACATATAACAAAATAAAAAAATATATAAATATAAAATAAATATTTAAATTTTATATATATAATCTAATATTTAATCTTTAACCATTTCGAAATTGTGAAATTTGTGTCAATGTCCAGCCCTATTGTATTTTTTTTTTTCTCCTAAAACAATGTTTTTTTCTAAAGTTACTTATATGGCCCTAATGTCACATATATATATATAGATTTGAGAAGCAAAATCTGAACACACTTCACATTTTAGCTCAATCTAAACCATCCTCTTTCTAGTTTCTGATGAATATCGTCTTGAAAGTGTCAAAAAAATTCTTGATCCTAATGTATGTTTAACTGAAATATGCTTTATAGAATATAACCCCAAGTTGAACCGTTCTTTTGTCGGTACGGCAGTATTTTGGAGTCGGAGGGAAAGCTCTCGGGACCGTCATGCCCTCGGCTGAAAGGCATTACAGACAGGCAGCAAAGCAGAAGTAAGATGTGTTTTGTTAGTCGTCTGAAGCCCTGGGGCCCGGAACCATCTAAGCTCCATCACTATACCCCGGATTGCCCAAAATAAATCCACCTGTTTCTGGCAAACATTTTGTCATTAAAAAATATGAGAGAGAAAAACAGAGTCCGCAGTGTGTGTGCTCTCCTCTAAAGCGGCTTTTGTTCTGGTGTCAAGATCGTTTGTTCAATGCGAGTTGAACAAATGCCGGCGGGCCTTATTCACACAGAAACGGCCGATCGAGAGCCGTGCCGGACAGCAACGGACACTATCTCACGCGGGTGAGAGAGAACAACTGTGTTTAATAGATCGCTGCTCGTTCCTCACAATGATTAGTGACTAATAAAACGCAGGATGATTTTATTGCTCAAATGTTCTTCTTTTATGGACTTCCCACTTATGATTGAGTCATCCAGTAAGAGTCTAGAGTTATAAAACGATCATTTGATGAGTAATGACTGAATCCATGTGAATTCTGTGACTTTTGATCGCAGGTAACGGTGTAGTCCAATCATTTCACGCTCAGGAGGAACTCATGCATTTTGTTAAAGTCATATTGAAGGTGAAGTGTGCCGTTTTTCTCTTATTGTGCCATCAGTGTCTCCATTTGGAATTGCATAATGACTGTTTCCAAACACATTTCCTCTTTTGGATTGAACTTTTGGACTCTGCACATTAAACATCCCATTTATTACACAATTTAAGCTTAAGAATATGAATTTGGCCCGATAATTAAAGGTAAAGCACCAAATCAGAATGGCATCGATTAATAATTGCATGGGTTAATCGTATTGCACAAAATTACAAAGAATTTTCACTGAGAAATTGTCAATTTCAAAAATTGGTAACATTAAATAAAATGTGAAATTATGAAAGACTAAAATAGTATTTTCTTATAAAACATAATCCAATGATCTTTGTTTCACTACAACAAATAAAATACATTTTTTTCGATGTAAATATGCATGTATGTTTATATATATATGGCAACAGTTTTATAGTATTATATATAGTATATATTATATATAGTATTTATAGTATATATTTTTTTACTTTTTTTTATAGTATAGTATACTAACCACACACACATATATATTACACATTTATTTTATATATTTACCCATTTTATATGAAAAATACATCCGTTTGCCAGTGCTGTCAAATCGTTTAAATTGCATCTAACAAGTTTGCATAATGTGTATATGTTTATATTATATATATATATATATATATATATTATATATGTGTGTGTGTGTACTTATACATATATACAGACATATAATATATATAGATATAATATACACACATATATTATGTAAATAAACTTTTGTTAGATTCGATTAATTGATTTGACAGCACTAATGTTTACATATAAAATGTGTGTGTGTGTATATATATATATATAGGTTTATATATGTGTGTGTATATATATATATAGGTTTATGTATATATATATATATATATATATATATGTGTGTGTGTATATATATATATAGGTTTATATATATATATATGTGTGTGTGTATATATATATATATAGGTTTATATGTGTGTGTGTGTATATATATATATGTAGGTTTATATATATGTGTGTGTGTGTGTATATATATATATATATAGGTTTATATATATAGGTTTATATATATATATATATATTACACACACACACACATATATAAACCTATATATATATATATATATACACACACACATATATAAACCTATATATTATATATTATATGAGTATATACATCTGTATCCTGGCATTACCCATAAAGCTTCAGGCCAGGTACAGGCGTGTAAATGTACACTGGTGTTTAACTTCACTCGTGTTTTCCAAAGCAGCACGCGCTGAGCATTGTGGGGGATTTCATGGGGACCTACCGAGTAGAGACACAAATCTCAGACTAGCAATCAGTTAACGCAGGATGAGCTTATGGATAGCGTGCAGCTGTGAGTGGGAGCGACGTGACAGTCGTAAAGAATAAATTATCTTTCAGAAAAACGAGAAGGAATGGAAGGAGGGTGGAGGGTGAAGACAAAAGAGAAACGGGACGCTTTCAACTGACGTTTGAGATCTTCCAGAACGCACGGTGGAGATAGAAGGGAACTGCTGTCCTGCACACACCGTCATCCATTACGACGTTCTGCAGGAGTGCAGCCGGACGCAGCTGGAGGAGTGATAATGTTTGTTTCTGTGCATTTGATGGGTGATAGAGTGAAACATTGGCGTACTACTGTTAGTGATGCTCCTGAATCTGAGCGTCAGTTTTGGCAGATTGTAACGTGACTTCAGTGTGAAAACACAGAAATGTTTTATGTCTGTTAGTCTTGTTTTCATACTAGGGGAGTGAAAGATAGCGGACCACCCCGCCCTGAGACGAACCGACTCCCAACAGCCGGCTCAGACCTCCGAGATGAGTAATAGCACTCTGACACAAGTTTTATGAAAACTAAATATAAATATAATTTATATATATATTTATTATGTGTGTGCTGTCAAAATTAATGAGTTAACACATTTGATTAAGTTAACGCATGAGAAATGTTTAACGCAATTAATGCTTAAATGAGTTAAATAAAGTCTTAAATGAACATAAAGAGTTGTGAGGAAATAGGATGCAGATCTGCATCAGGTCTTGAAGCTTCAATAAAAATGAATGAATATTTAATTGCTAATTGTTTATTTTTTAATCGATCGACAGCACTAATATATCATATATATATACACACACACATTTTTATATACACTAATTTATATACAATTTTAACATCATTTATGTAAATACATATGCTTGTTTAAATACAAATGGCAAAATGAAAAATTATTTAAATGTTTGAATTTAAAGTTTTATTATATATTTAATATATATTATATATAAAATGTAAATAAATTAGATAATATATTTATGTAAATGCATATGCATAAATATATTTGTTTTTCATAAATTGCACATATATTACATATTTGTAAATATATGCATGTATACATATATATATATATGTATATATATACATGCAAAATAAATAAATATATAAATATAAAATAAATATTTAAATTTTATATATATATATATATATATATATATATATATATATATATATATATATATATATATATATATATAAAATCTAATATTTAATCTTTAACCATTTTTTATGCAAACACACACACACGATAAAATGTTTTGTGACGAGCAGGGCGGGCGAGTGACGCGAGCTCTGGAAGCATAAAAGAGGAGCGACTACTGTGAAAGACGAGAGAAAATGCAGGCCTGGTCCTCTCTTGTCCTTCACTGTCGTCGCTCCTCCGTGAGAGATACGAGACCGGTGTAGCGAGCAGCTGACGCTCATTATCACTCGCGTTCCCTCACAGCTCTCGCTCGCCCTGCTCGTCAGTTTTTATAAAATGTAAATGCTTAAAATTTATATATATTATATATATACACGTATATTTATGTAAATCTACATATCGACATAAAAATGTCAATAGTACTCACATGGTGCGTAAAAATTCATATTTACTGTGAAGTGATGCATTTTTGTACATTTATTCTCTGTGCTGTTTGTAGGGACTGGACACAGAATCTCACTCGAGATGTCCGAGCATCACTGTTGGGCGACCGGACCGGACTTCTAAGCGGCACAGTGATTTTTCACCAGCAGCGTTTGCGTCACAATGATTAATGGTCGTGGCGGTCATCGCTCAGTGAGATACTGGCACGAGAAAAGCGCGTTCATATTTGTCTCGGTGTTGATGTCACACAACATTGCGGCCGGATTGGAATTATTATGTCGAAGCTGTTACAAAACAATGAGAATTTGAGCTGCTGAGCTGTTTAAAACTTTTCAACACATCCTAATGGATATTCAATATTCCTGCCTCTGGATCCAAGTCAGTGAGCCGCAGCAGTCGTAAGTGATTTTTTTGTTCAGCACCAATGTTTTGTGAACACATTCCCAAAGTTATGGAGACTACGGACTTCATCTGCCATGTTGGCATTGATCTTCGACTCGGGTGTAGTTGCGATACAAGCATTTAGTGCATTGGAACAGAGTTTCTGCATTTTAAAAGGGCGCTCCACAGCCGTTCGCCCTCCATCCTCCGTGTAAACGCTGCAGATTTTCACTCCGGAGCCAAACGAGCCGCTTTGTCTGTTGAGTAACGCCGCTCATCATCTCCTTTATGTTATTTTGACTACTTGTCTCATTGAGAGACAATCACTGTGAGGTTCTCTGTCATCTGGTTGATATTAGTGGTGAGGAACACATGGTGGATTCAAAGGAACAGACCCCGCTGAGCTCATCTACTGCTGGGTACTGGACGGCCCGAGTAGGAGGAACCCGCGACGTGTCCTGCTACGATCTTCAACACGCAACAACAGAATGATGAATGTCAACCCCCCAGAAGAAGAGTCGGGGCGTTCTTGCATTCATAAAAGCTGGATGCAATGCAGAAAAATATTTTCTTAGTGAGCATTTTTGTCTTGTTTTCCAGTACTTATGTCTAAACATCCTCAAAATAAGATTTACTTGGGACACAAAATTGCTTGAGGTATTGTTTTCGTGTTTGTTTTTATGACCCCCTTGGCTAACAACGTAAATCTCACATAAAATTTTGTGAACCTTGTTTTTCATGTAAATTTATGTTTTAGGGATGCTTTTATTAATGCAATGAAAAACAATAATCTTGATTACATTTTTTTGTGTTTTGGCAGTGTAAGCGCAACGGAATTGCATGGGTTTCCATACTTATTCAAAGTTTACGCAACTTTCCTAACCAGATGCAATGTGATAAGATTCCAGCGACAAGCAATTTGTCAGATGTGACACTACTACAAGACGTCACAAAATCAATCAAAAATTACAGCCAATCAGAAGAACCGCACCTGCAACCAAATGGATGTGCATAATCAAATTCATAAATATTACACCATTTTAACATTATTAAAAATACATACCTAGTGACTGAAACAATCATAAACATAGAATACGCTTGATTGTTCACAGTTTGAACGTTCTTGTGAATTATCCATTGATGCTCCCTGATGTTGCTCTTCATTTGCATAAAGTTCAACATATCTCAACTTTGTCGCATTTTATTACATCAATTTAAACTAAATGAAATGAGGCAACTAGCTGAAATATACAGAGCCCTGCACATGACAAAGAAAAAAAAAAATATATATATATATATATATATATATATATTGTGGCCATGAATTAAGAATTCGTTCTCTCGTTTTGATTGAACTAAAACAAGGGAACAAATTATTATATTGTGCGCACAATCTAGTAAAAGTAGGGAATGGATTATATAGTGCATACAATTTAGTAAAAGTAGGAAACTAAATATTATATCGCTCGCAATTTAGTAAAAGTAGGGAACTAAATATTATATCGCTCACAATTTAGTAAAAGTAGGAAACTAAATATCATATCGCTCACAATTTAGTAAAAGTAGGGAACTAAATATTATATCGCTCACAATTTAGTAAAAGTAGGAAACTAAATATCATATCGCTCGCAATTTAGTAAAAGTAGGAAACTAAATATTATATCGCTCACAATTTAGTAAAAGTAGGAAACTAAATATTATATCGCTCACAATTTAGTAAAAGTAGGAAACTAAATATTATATCGGTCACAATTTAGTCAAAGTAGGAAACTAAATATTATATCTTATGTATGATTTAGTAAAACAAAGTAACAAATTATTATTTCATTTACACGAATTAGTAAAACATGATGACGTATAATTTGTTAATAAAAGGCCACGATATACATTAGGGTGACCATACGTCCTCTTTTTTCCCGGACATGTCCTGGTCCAGATTTCTAAATTACCTACAATGCCCCAGTTTTGGCTTTGTTTTCATACTCGTTAAAGATAATGACTGAAAAGTAATTTGACCAATAGCGTGCAGGCACTGTACATAATCGATCAATCGTGGCTTGCGAGAAGGCGGGATCTACAGAGAGAGATCAAAGCATTGCAACATTTTACTGCATGAGGACTGTAAACAGGAACAGTGGCGTGTACAGACCTCCGCGTAGAAATCGGGACCACCTCGATGCGACCGAAAAGGGCACTTTCACTTTCACAATTAAAGCGGCAGCAGCTCAAGCTGTTTTAGGCTATTTATGAATCCTGGCTAGGACACGTCCGGGAAAAAGAGGACGTATGGTCACCCTAACATACATACAATGTCATGAACAGGGTTCGGTAGAAATAAAACGGAAATGTTTTTTATGCTTTTAGTTTACTAGAATAACCCTGTATAGTATACAGTGAAAACTACTAAAATAGTACATTGAAGTATGCAGTTCCTGATGGAGCCGTATACTTTTAAACCGGATGACTTGAGAAGACACGAGATGACTAGGTGGTTAAAAGGGAGGCCACAAAAACACAGTTCATCACATAAAAACCCCTAAATCCAAATCATCTTTACTGCAGCGCATGTCGAAGACGCTTAATAATTCTTATAAAACCCGATTACATCGTCTCTTTCTGGTGGGGAACAGCATTTTTGCGCAAACAACTCAACTAGATAGCCATAACCATCCATTAGGGTTCGACGGACTCTGGGAAACGTTAGATTTACGGCAGATCTTGCCCCTGCGAGAACGTTTAATAACTGCACTTTAATAAGTTTCTGTTCTGGACAATAACAGTAAACCGTAAATAACGTCAGATCAACAGATAGGGCCGTGGATGTGCGCGCTGGGAGGGGGAGAGATGAGGCCGCCGAGCACTAAATAATTATCCTGCGCTTGGCCAGCGCGTGTATTTATGTTGGCGTGGACGAGGCCGCGGCGCTCGTAAAACTTGAGTAGGGTTAATGGGTGAACAGCACCGCCCTCCAACCTCACACCGCGAGCGGCAGCATCAGCAGTCTGAGAGGGCGGGACGCGGGCGCGCGCGTGTCTCGTTCTCCGCGCGCGTTCTGATGAACGTGATGTTTTTCATCGCAACCATCTGAAAATGTCAGAGGAGCTTCTTTTCACTTTTGTGTTTCAACGGATTATTTTTAATCACATCTGATTATTTTATTTTTGAAATCATTATCTTCATGTAGTTTGAATTTATTTGTTTGTTTAAATACAATTTATTTATTTTCGAAATGTATATATTTTAATTTTTGCTTTTTTTCCACCATAAAAATATCATAACATATCTTAATCTAAAAAAAAAAAATCTAAATATATTTTCTATTTTTATTTACATCACCTCCATTTTGTCTGAAGTTATTGATTTATTTAAACACATTTATATATATATATATATATATATATATATAAAATAATATCATTTACTAATATTATTTATAAATGTATTTTTCCCACCCTGTATGTATCATAGAAAAATCAAAATAAATTATAAATAAAAAACTTCCTACCAGAGCTTTTTAATTTATTTAACTATTAGCTTTTTTACTAACTATTTTTTTCATAAATATACTTATTTTGTTTAAAAAAAGAATAAATATGTCTAAAACTTTGTAGGCTTGGTTGATGATTATTGCACGTAAATTTCTAAACTGTACAATGTATAAAATTAATCAAGATGGACGAGTCAACAGAACTGATATACTGTATTTAAATTGGATTCTATACTGTAAAATATCAATAAAATTTGTAGAGTACTGACAAAAGTAGTTCAATCAAATTAAAAATTATTTTACCTAATATTTTATTGTGCATTTTATTCATACACGAGTAGGCTCTCACAGTGTTTGCACTATTTTTCACGAGTATTTTTAAGATGCAAATATACAAAACGTTTATTTGTGAGTGGTCAAGGCACTGCCGTAGAAGTAAACATATTTAAAACAGGTCATGTGACTACAGTGGTTCAACCTTAATGTTATAAAGCGACAAGAAAAAAAAAATACCGACTTTCTTCAACAATATCTAGTGATTTTAAAACACTGCTTCACACCACAGTCATGATTAAAACACTCATCCATAAACATCATTTCTCCATAAATATTACTAGATCCATCGGCATGACGACAAGTTCCATGATTCCATATTCAATCTACGCCTTTGTTATTGTTCTGAGTTGTCTAGCGCCCCCTAGCGGCGAAAAAACTACATAGTGCACCTTTAATTCTTAACGTTCTCTGAATGTTCAAAATGTTTTTTTTAAACGTGGTTATGCGAACGTTATATAATATAACCTAAATATTATATCGCTCACAATTTAGTAAAAGTAGGGAACTAAATATTATATCGCTCACAATTTAGTAAAAGTAGGGAACTAAATATTATATCGCTCACAATTTAATAAAATTCGGGAACAAATTATTACATCGCTCACAATTTAGTAAAAGTAGGAAACTAAATATTATATCGCTCACAATTTAGTAAAAGTAGGGAACAAATTATTATATCGCTCACAATTTAGTAAAAGTAGGGAACTAAATATTATATCGCTCACAATTTAATAAAATTCGGAAAAACAAATTATTACATCGCTCACAATTTAGTAAAAGTAGGAAACTAAATATTATATTGCTCACAATTTAATAAAATTCGGGAACAAATTATTACATCGCTCACAATTTAGTAAAAGTAGGGAACTAAATATTATATCGCTCACAATTTAGTAAAAGTAGGAAACTAAATATTATATCGCTCACAATTTAGTAAAAGTAGGGAACAAATTATTATATCGCTCACAATTTAGTAAAAGTAGGGAACTAAATATTATATCGCTCACAATTTAGTAAAAGTAGGGAACTAAATATTATATCGCTCACAATTTAATAAAATTCGGAAAAACAAATTATTACATCGCTCACAATTTAGTAAAAGTAGGAAACTAAATATTATATTGCTCACAATTTAATAAAATTCGGGAACAAATTATTACATCGCTCACAATTTAGTAAAAGTAGGGAACTAAATATTACATCGCTCACAATTTAGTAAAAGTAGGGAACAAATTATTATATCGCTCACAATTTAGTAAAAGTAGGGAACAAATTATTATATCGCTCACAATTTAGTAAAAGTAGGGAACTAAATATTATATCGCTCACAATTTAGTAAAAGTAGGAAACTAAATATTATATCGCTCACAATTTAGTAAAAAGTAGTAAAAGTAGCTCCTTTAGTAAAGGAGCATTCCGTTTCGCAAACATTATTGGAACGTTACTTTCGAATGTTCTGTAAACATTCTAAAACAAGAAGTAACGTTTGAAAAAAAAACATATTTTTGTGTTAATGGTTTGAGAACATTATTAAAGACCAGATAACGTTGAACGAACGCTCTATTAATGTTACCAGAAGAATAACTTTGCCAGAACGTTCCCCGTTGACTGTAAGAGTCCAGCATCTGCTCATATAACTCATATTCATGTTTCTCAGTATAAAGAATGACATTTTCTCAGCTTTAAATGCACACGCAAACACGTCTTTGAAGAGAAATCTGTTTTAAGTCTGACCACCGGCTTCTGATTTGTAATGTTTGTGAAGCTGTTTGCACACAAATAGTTACCATGGATTTACAAAGCAATAATTTACAGCGCAATACTCGACTGTTGTTTGACTTACAGGCGCTTTGTTTTCAAACAACAGGGCGCCATTATAAGCCGACTTCAAACACGGATAGTCGTGTCCAAACATCTCCTCATTAAGGCTGGAAACACACGGAGGCTGTGCGTCCCGACTCATTCAGGATGCCACGATCCCAATGTCATTGATAAAACATCAATGTGCGGCGCAGCTGAGACCACAAAACTCGATACTTCATAGACAAAATCCCCAGACATTTGGAAAATATTTGCATTTTCAACATCTTGGTTAGCTCGCACAGCACGCAAGCTGTTGTCGAGACGAAAAAATAGAAGAAGAAAAAAAACGGGAGAAAAATTGTTTGGCAAATGGGAAGGGAACATCGTTTTGTAAAGAATTTAAAGTTGTGGATTCGTTACAGATGGAGACACGCCGCTTTTTTTTCCCTCCTTCAATGTGGGATTTTTTCACCTGTTTCATCATCTAAGCAGGTTAAGACTTAATTTTTAGGGTTTGATCAAAGCAAGAAACCCAAACGACCCGGAAGATCACAAAAGAACCGTCATAAAACTAAAATAATCTCCTTTGATAGATCGTGACCTTTGAAACGGACATGTCCTGTCATTTGCCCTGCATGCTGATAAAAAGCAGAGTAAATGTCTAATTATAATTTCTTATAATTATCTTTTCTGTTTCGCTGGTCCAAAGTAAACTCTGAGCCTGATATTTCTGTGCTTTATGGAGTCTCATTGTCATAAAATCCATGAATAGATGAATGCATTAGGGGAAGACACACACTGGGTCCCGCAGCAGCTGTAAAATACATTTTTAGCCAGAAGCAGCTGCTCACCACATCTTCACATTTCATCGGCCGATGGTGTAAAAGCATGTGGCCCTGCTGTACATACCCAGCTAACGTTCGCAGAACGTTCTGGCAGGGGCGGACTTAACCATTAGGCAAAGGTAGCCGTCTGCCTTGGGCTCCCGAAAGCTAAGGGCCCCCTAAAATGCCTTGTTTATATATACAGGACAACCGTCTACGTGTACGCGTTGAACGCGCTTTTGGCAGAAAATGCAGGGACATGGTTTCAGGGATGCAGAAAACGCGGACAGAATCGCGGAATCCATTCATAAAAGGGGAATTACTGTGTAACGCGGGATGTCAGGAATGAATGGCGCAGGCGCGCGGTTTACTGAATCAAGCGCGACGCTCGCGCTTGTTAGATTTTGCTGTATTTGGCTGAGCAGTCTTTTTGGGTGGCTCGCCAATGTATTAGATTTCTCTAATACATAAAATGAGTAAGCTTGACCAGAGTTCTTGTGGGGAGAAGAGTTTATTGAAGGCAGTAGTGTAGCACAGTTCTTCAGCAGCGATGTCAGCGTGTCAGCCTTCAAAATAACTTAACCCAAAATTCTGTCTGTGGGACAGAACTTTATACATGAAGAATACAAACAATACAAGCATGTTAGGACCTCCTACAGGAGATTGGTCAACCCTGCAGTTTACCCGGAGGGAGTTGTTTCTTTGTTATTCAGTTTCTATAGGCCATTTGGTTCACACCTTTACAGACTGTTGATTGCATTAAAGACAGGATGTTGATTGTCTGACTAAAGACAACTGGAATACACAAGACAACTGGAATACACAATCTTTCAATCCCTCCTCTGATCATTTTTGATCATAAAACAAACTCTCATAAATCATGTACACAGTATGCTGCATACAGGTTCCATTACTTAAGATAATGACAGAATAATTGTTCATGATGAAGTCTGCATTCTCTTGAATGCTTGAATCCTTTCTTATTTTGACATTGTGATCCTGAGGAAGTGGTGGACAGTGTTGTGTTCTGTGGACGTTCAGGAATGTTCAGCTAGGTGGCCAGTGCAGTGCGGTCTAGGCATTGGACGTCTTTGGTCATCCTCTGGAACGCTGGAACACCTGCAATCACACAAAAGAGAAAAGGGAAACGTATCTTGCCAAGGAAAAGATTTTAAAAGAATTCCTAACTGCTCCTTAAACTATCCCTGTTTAATATTGGCAGGACACTACTGTGTTTATCAGTGGCTGTATGTTTATGTCTTCGTCCTCAGGCGACAAGCTAGAGCCTAAAAACCCTAGTCCCGCCATATCTGGACTCTGATAAACACTACTGCCACCTATCCCTCGTCTCTAGGCAGAAGTTTCAAATCCCACTTTTCTTTACTTTGCACCTTAACTGCCCCGTCAGCTACAAAGTGATTCTGGTGTGGGCTTTTCCACCTGGATTCTCTTTGTGACCTCTGAGGTTTTTGAATCATTACCATACCAGGGCCTCCCTTTGGAGGTGTCAAATCTTTATTTTTGACATTGTGTACTGCCAGGCTGAGTCTTTCATCAGTTTGGACAAGGCTGTCAGATGTTAGATTTTCATTGGACATGGGCCGGCCTGTGACATGTTCAAAGAAGCATAGTCCTGTTTTCATGTGGTCATCCTCACTACATTGATTGTCTTCATGCAGTTCAACTCCATTTTCCATCAGTGATGTTACTTCTTTGTGCATTTCATTTTGCATCTGTTTACCGTCTAGCTGTCTCTTTTGCTCAAGTTGTCTTAATGCCGCTGTATGTGCACCTCTCTCCTTTACGGCTTCTTTAGCAGCACCATCTACTAGTACATCATCTTTGTCTTCAGTTGTTGAGACTTCTGTGTATGCTTTCACCTTTTGGATGGCGTCTTCATTTGTCGTTTCTGCATACACATGGAGTACATCAATTGTTGGATGAGATGTCACTAGTTGGTGCTGCAGAGAGAGGCTCTTCAGTTTTCCTGCGGCTCAAAAACTTTTAGCAGAGTCCGTTTTTGCTTTTCTGTCAACTGTTGAAACCTCTTCAATAGGTTGTCCTCATCATCGCTTGGATATGTTAAAATCAACTTGCAATCACGAACCCAGTGTCCTTCTTCATTGCAGTACCGGCATCTTCCTTGACTTTTTGGTTTTGGGTATCTCACAGATTCACCTTCTTCATACCCTGTTGTTCTGTTGTTGTATGACAAGGTTTTGATGTGCAATGCTCTGAGATTGACTTCCTGTGTTCTTTCAATCTTTGCTGACCATTCAACAATCTGCATGAAAGCTGTTCCAATGCTGTCCCAGTCATCATACCTGATTTTAAGGGATTTAGAAATCTCAGGTTTCAGTCCATTTACAAACGCGGTTTTAAGAGGCATTCCAGTATCTTTACTGAAATCTTCATTGTTGTTCACACCGGCATATTCCGACCAAATTTGTATGAAGCGTTCTTCATACTCGGCAACACTTTCTCCCGTCCTCTGCATGCATGAGGTAATTTTAGCCCAATTAACCTCTGCAGGTTTCAGTTCAAACAAGAATGTTCGTACAGCTTCCCATCCAGCTTCAATATTCGCTTGAGACTCACCAGTCCTTCTTTCAACACTTTCTGTTAGTCTCTTTTGGTCATTGTCCCTTAAGTTCACATTAACAATCATCACTCCGTCTAGTGGATGTAAATTGTATATTTTCTGCAAACGCTGAAGAAATTGCCAAGCTTTCTGTGGTTGTTTGTACACATCTGGCAAATCTTTTGACCATTTGTCAACTTGCTCTGGAGTAGCTGGCTGGTACGTTTTGTGTGGAACATATTTCTTTACCACTTTTGTTACAGTGCGGGTTCGTCTTTCACCATTTTCCTCATACTCCTCCTCATTGTCAATTTCAAGTTCAGTCCTTCTGTTTTTGACAACTATTGGAGCAAGTCTAACATTGACATCAGTGTCAGAGTTCTCTGTTGAACCGTTGTCACTTTCTCCAAACAGATAAAAGTTTTGTTGATCCTCATTCTTTTGGAGATCACTGCTCTTTTGTCCAGAACAGTCTTTTGATTCCAGTCGTTTGGAAAGCAAATTTAACAACTTAGCCTTCTCATTTAGTAGTCTTTCTTTGTCCTTCTTTTCGTCCTGCAATTGTTCAGCCAGTGCTCGAACCTTTGCTTTCTCTGCTTTGTTTTCACGTTGTAATTTGTCAGTCTCACACTTCTGTAGATGCAGTTGAATTTGTTTGACCAAAATTACAGACAAACCATCTCTGTTGGTGTTTGCTCTTAACCGCTGCATCTTTCCATAAGCCCTTTTAATGTCCGGCAAGACCCATTGTCCATTCTCTGAGTGCCTGATGTTGTACTTCTGGCAGATGTCACCTTGACACTTCCTTAGTCCAAGCCTTTTGTCCAAATATTCATTCAGATTTTCCATCATCTGATCTATAGTAACATTTGGAGGTTCTGTTCCATGTCTTTCTGTTGTTGGCCTCAATGCAGGCCAATTACCATTGTTTTGTGGAGACTCAGCCATGGCAAGTACAGGAGTGCCCTCAGAGGTGTGAAACAGAACAAAAGGTGTTAGAGCCGTTAAAGGTGCTTATTCAGATTTGAATTCTCAGCAATCTTTTAGACTGACCATTTCAAATACACAGACAAATAAAACATGTTTCCAAATGACAAAATTGTGTATTATAGACTCAACTTGTATTCCCTAACAATTTCCCAACAATCCAATGTTAAACAGTTTAATCTTATTCTTTTTAGTCTGGTAACTTAGCTTAGTTTTCAATACTACATTTAAGACACAACATTAATTTTCAGGCTACTATTCCTTGTTCATCTGAAAACTTCTGACCTAAAAGACTTTCAATTCTTTGTAAGTCCTAGCTCACAAGGCTGAATTTGTTTCCAATTTTGATCACAATCTACTCTGGATCTTTCCGTATCTTTCATCGGAAGGCAAACAAACTTAGAATTCCATGGCTTTATGCCATCATCTTCTAACCTGGTTAGAGCATTTATTTCAAAATTACAATAGTGGCTACTGAATTAGCACCCAGTCAAGAATATCCAATTCTTGCAGCAACATCAGTCCCAAACTATTTGTGGTTCCTAAATTTTGTAATGGCAACTGAATCAGCACCCAGTCAAGAAATTATAATTCTTGCAGCAACATCAGTCCCAAGACAATCTATGGTTTCTGCAGTCTCTGGACGAATGGACCAAACTGTTTCTTTAACAATTTCTACAGACACAAAGAGAAAGGACCAAGCCTCTGCTTCTGCAATCTCTTAATGAACGGACCAAATTGTGTCTCAAACAATTCCTACAAACTCCAGAGAAAGGACCAAACCATGTACTATAAATCTGTGGCTCCTACAATCTCATGAGAACGGACCAAACCTTTTCCTTAAATGATTCCTACAGACTCAAGAGAACAGGGCCAAGCTATAAACCTTATATCTATAGCTCCTACAGTCTCAGGAGAATGAACTAAAACATTTAAAAGGTTCCTACAGACTCACGAAAAAGGCCCAAGCCTAAAATTCTCAACAGTACTACACTATATCCGACTACACTACAAAATTCTACTGGTCTACTTAATATTTCTTTGAAGTAAGTTCTTTAAGAGAGCTGATAAGTGTCACTCACCAAATTAGGATCTTTGAGACAGGATCCAGTTGATTCACATAAATTGTATCCCCAGATGCGATTTGTTGATCTTCAACATAAAAACTGTAGAATCTCCAAGACTCTTCTGTTCACTTCTTGTTGCAATTGGTGAGTTCTCTCCTTGTCAGTCTCTCCTGGCTGGCTCGCCAAATTGTTAGATTTTGCTGTATTTGGCTGAGCAGTCTTTTTGGGTGGCTCGCCAATGTATTAGATTTCTCTAATACATAAAATGAGTAAGCTTGACCAGAGTTCTTGTGGGGAGAAGAGTTTATTGAAGGCAGTAGTGTAGCACAGTTCTTCAGCAGCGATGTCAGCGTGTCAGCCTTCAAAATAACTTAACCCAAAATTCTGTCTGTGGGACAGAACTTTATACATGAAGAATACAAACAATACAAGCATGTTAGGACCTCCTACAGGAGATTGGTCAACCCTGCAGTTTACCCGGAGGGAGTTGTTTCTTTGTTATTCAGTTTCTATAGGCCATTTGGTTCACACCTTTACAGACTGTTGATTGCATTAAAGACAGGATGTTGATTGTCTGACTAAAGACAACTGGAATACACAAGACAACTGGAATACACAATCTTTCACGCTGCTCGTCTGAACAATTCATTCAGAGACACAAAACATAAAGTATTCATGTTTAAATAGTATTTTTGCCGTTTAATATTAACATACACTAGTCCGTATCGCTATTTGATTGCAGTGTACCGACCTGCATTTGATGTATTCATCCAAAATTCGAAAAATTACGTAACATTCCACGTTAAACAGTAAATTCCGATTTTATGAATGGATTCCGCGATTCCGCCCGCGTTTTCTGCATCACGGAAATCGTGAGCATTTACCGTTTCATTTGTGAGAAACACACACCCAGAAAAAAAAAAGATCTTCAAGGCAACCCCTCAAATTAAAGTTTGTTTATACTTTTTAACAGTAGTGTATGTCTAATTTTAACAGTAAACCTCTGTTTAGCGAATGTATAAAAATGAAAGTTTTTTTTTAAGTATTATTTACATTGGAATAGAAAATAAATGTTTTATGCCTTCATGTGATTACCAGTAAAATTAAAATACATAAAAGAAATAATATACATTTCCATACAGGCACACTTAATTTTTGGTTGAAATAATTCTTAAGCATGTAAATGTACAATTTCCTTCAGTTTAATTTAAATCTGTAATTAAAATAAATAAAATATATATATTTTAAAGAATTAGACAGCCCTGCGCTGTGTAAACAACTGTGCAGTGAAAATTACCCCAAAGTACCAGCTAGTGTCCAAACTACTCTAATACTGTTATAACCCGTTTACATGTGAACATCTACAATATGAAGAAAGTATGGAAGCCTGTTTCCGCCACTGAAAAAAAAAGATTATTGCGACTTTTTAACTTAGAATTTTTACTTTTTTTCACAGAATTGTGAGATATAAAGTCAGAATTCTGAGGGAAAAAAAAAGTTAGAATTCTGAGATAAGTCGCAATAATCTTTTTTTCAGTGGTGGAAATAGGCTTCCATAAGAAAACCATTATAACATGAACACGAAAAATCTAAAAACAAACAAACAAACAAACAAACCAAAAAAAAACGGACACAACTATGGGACACCGCCATGCAGCAGCAAGCATCACAACAATGAAAGAAACCTCAAGTTTAAATGTGTGCAATCAGGGGCCCATTCCTGTGTTTTGCCTGGGGCCCCCAAATCACTAAATCCGCCCCTGCGTTCTGGATAGGTTCTCTCAAAGTTATGAACATTAGCAGTTATCTGCGTTGCGTCCGAAATCACTGTCGGAGTAGGTACTACATTTTAATTTAGTTTGCGACCGATAAAAAGTATGTTCTAGTACAGTCATTCCCAAACTGTGGTCCGCGGACCACTAGTGGTCCGTGAGGGTACTGCAGGTGGTCCGTGGAAAGGCAAAATAAAATAATATTTTACCAGGAAATTCCCATTAAAAAAAAAATTAAAAGAATATGTAGGCCTATATTGATATAACATTTGCATTCAATTGTCAAGTTATTGTGCGATTACTAAAATAGGCCAGTGGTGTTCGGCCGTGACGTTCAAGTTCGGTGTCGTTATGGATCGGTGGATAACAACAGGTTCTCTGAAGAGGAAAGGGGCAGAAGTTTCAGAAAATGAAGAGATTCACAGTGAGTCGGATGCATGAGCCAGATCCATCAGAAAACAACAAAGAAAAAGAGGGTGAAGAGAAAATACTGTGAAAGCTATTTAGCATTAGGTTTCAGCTACACCGGCCCCGAAGACGTGCCGTTGCCCGTTTGCGTTTGTTGCTACGAGGTGGTCCACAAAATTTTTTGATTACAAATAGTGGTCCACACACACAAAAAGTTTGAAAAACCCATGAATATGGGTAGTATGAATGTAATCCGGACGTACTACATCTGGAATTTTGTTGCCGTCACGTGACCTATACCAGCGTCAGTTGAGTCGCTTCACTTCCATTCATAAATCTCCTCCCGTGGCCTCATGGGATAGATAATTGGTATACTTTTCGCCTACTGATGCTATGTACTCGGACGTACTACTCTTTTGGCGGTTTTCACATACTATATATTCGTTTTCGGACGCAGCACTTGTGTTTAATACAAAACGTTAGCACAAAAACATTATTTATAGGCTACGTGGTTCAAGAAAAATATAGTTGGACGGTCATCTGATGTTTTTTTAATGTTTCTCAGAATAAGAAAAAAAAAGATGGACGTTTTTAACGTTCAGAGAACTAAACATAATCGTTAGCAAAATATCTGTTTGCTGGGCGAGCCCAATTTATTTAAAGGAATTAGAAACGTTTTAAAGAGATTTATGCCTAATAAGCCGAAAACGGATGTTTCTTGTTCACATTCAGTCATGAATCACGGAAATGAAAGCCCATACATTCAATTCAAAACGGCGATTTTTGACAAAGTCGAGTAGTTTGCAAGTAATTGTTGGTCGTTTAACAGACAGGTTTATCGTAAAACAGATGTTATGTAGTAAATGTTTGGTTGCATCTTACCTCACACCCGCTTTTACCGTTAAGGAAGCGTCGCGCCGAAATTCATGTTCAACGGCTTCACCTTCTTGAACAGTGAAGCCCCGCCTTCTTTGATTTGATTGGCCATCTCAAACATTTTGACATTGACGAGCGGTAAAATTGAACTTTTAAAACTTTTGTCATCCTAACAGCAGAGCAGAATATTAAGAATGTGAAATACGACTTTCAAATACGAAATTCCGAAAATCTAGCTTAAAAATATTAAAAAATGTTTAAATTAAAATATAAAATATAATATAAAATACTTAATTGTATTTTATAAAAGTAATAAAAAAAAAAAAAACATGGTTTTACTACAAAAAAAACATGGTTCTTATTTATTCCATGGCATCATTCCAAAAATCTAGCTTAAAAATATTAAAAAATGTTTAAATTAAAATATAAAATATAATATAAAATACTTAATTGTATTTTATAAAAGTAATAAAACAAAAAAAACATGGTTTTACTACAAAAAAAAAACATGGTTCTTATTTATTCCATGGCATCATTTAGCCAATTTTCTGACAAATTTGTACCCAGATGTCCTCATTTTCGCCTAATTAAAGTTCAAAAGGGCCTGTTTATCAAGGAGATGTCTGTGAAAAGCTTGAGATGACAGGTGAGACACACCGTCAAGGTAAAAATCAGTTGGTTTAGTTTTATTTAAAACAATAGCAATGAAATTAGCATTAGCATGACAGAGTTGGCCAGAAATGTCAACAAACGTAATTTTAAATTATGATTCGGGGACAAAATGACAATAAAGAGAGTGTGAAAAGTGTGTTTCAATGCAGTTTGTTTTCTAAAAGTCCAAGAACAAGCCTTAGAAGGAATACACACTCATGACTGAGGCCTAGCTCGGCCATCTTGGTCTGAATATCATCTGATTTGGGACTGATTTCAAGTCAAGTTTTCTTAGAAGTCATTGAAATAGAGGTCTGGAGTGATGATTCTTTCTTAATCTGATCCAGGATGAGTAAATTAGCGACATCTGTCAGACGGTGGTGAATGAGAAGCTGTGTTAGCATCTGACAGATTCATCAAGTCCGATGTAGCTACACACACACAGAGAGCTCTCTGAACCCACAATGAGACATGACTGAAACCCAGCAAGCATCTGTTCTGATGACAGGGGCATGAAAAGACCAGAAAAAGACATAAAACACATCAGGGCTCAACAGTAGGTTTGGCCTGAGGGCCTGTGAAAGAGTTTTGGGTCCGTTGACAGAACTGTCACTTGCCTGCTGCTTATGTTCATAATGATTTGCTGATCATGTATGAATAGATTTTATGCCTTGCGAATGTAAACATTTTTAGTTGCTGTGCTTTTTTTGGGAACTGTGCTGATGTCGATGTTTTATAGCTGGTTTTGCACCATAAGCATATTATTTTCCAGTAAAAATTTTTATTAATTTAGAGCGGCCACAAGAGTTTTATTATGGCCCATAATGCAAAATAAATTGACCCTCTGGCGCTGTTCGGTCATTTTTGACAACAAAAAATTACATTTTGGTTTTTTTTTAGATTTGGTACGATGGTGCAAAACTTGGTTTTGGCATTTTACCAAATTGTCCTTAAAAATAGTGACATTTGTATTGTTTGTGGTCAAAAATGAGCTCTTTGGAAATGAATGGGAAGCTACTTTCATCTAGTGGAAAAGTGTGGTACTGCACCCCAACAAAATCTTACTGAAAGCTAATTTATTGAGGTATCAAGCTCAAATTTGGAATACAACTTGTTTAGATTCTCTCACAGTTTCCGAGTAAAACATGTTTTTGAAAATATATATCACATATAATAAATTTAGTTTTGCGCATTTTTCATAATAATAAAAAGTTAAACATCTATAACATTTTTTAGTTTCACTTTTTGAAAAGTGTGCTCCAAACCATTCAAGATTTAAGTTCAATTTCATTTTCAGGTCTGTCTATGTTTAAAAAGCAATTAACAGATAATATATGGGTCATAACGATTCTTTATTACCATAAAATCTGCTAAAAATATAAACTAAAAAACATAATTTTATTGAAATAAAAACAAATCCACATAATTTATCAGTTTTAAAATATAATGTAATTATATTTTACAAAAATATATATTACATATATATATATATATTATATATATATTGTATACAATATATAATATATATATATTGTAATATATATATTACAAAAATAATCAAAATATGGGCTAAATAAAATGGTTTATATTCATGTTGAAATTAAATGTATTTGGAACAATATTCATGTATACATATTTTTTAAAATATACAAAAAATGACCACATATATATATATATATACATATATATATATATATGGCAGGGAAAGCAAAAGTCTGCATTAGTGGTCCTACAGCAGGAAAACCCCTTTTTTGTTCACTTTTCCCAGGTGCATCAAAATCCTGCGAGATGAGCATGTGAACCCGAACACGACATGCGGATTCCACAATTCGGACCAGATGCCAAAATTGCAGTCAGACGATTCCACCCGCGTGCAAAAGCCAAACCAGAGCCGTGAGTTGGTTTGTAAATTGTATAAGTGGTGAGCGTCTCCATAGAAACCAATTTGTGTTTCTGGTCAGAAACAAGTACACCAATATCTTCTGTAGCTCTGATATGTGGGGCAATTACATTTTTTATGTCCTGGAATATTAGAAAGGTTGTTAAGCACAGGGGCGGTGAGTGACATAAATCTTCTAGATTACAGGCTTCATGCCAGAGAAAAAGCACTGTGAACCGTGCCAACATGATCTTGAACGTTTGAAGCCTTCCACACAGCAAACTTTTCCCACCCGGACCGGCCGCTTTGTTCAGAAATCTAAACATTAGCAGGACCACTATGTTTGGTTTGACACTGATTAAATGTATTGAAATGTTCGGTTTATATTGCACAAGTGATTCAAGAGGCTGTTAAAACCCTAGTAAGAGAGTCTTTACATATATTTCAGTGGTTGTTTATATAATATAATCTGTAATTGATGGAAGTACCGCTTAAACCTGCAGAATTAACTCAAACAAAAGCTTCCCAGCTAATAGGGAACGTTCTCAGAACTTTTAACGTTCTGCCAATGTTCTCTCAAAGTTCTGAACGAATGTTCTTCAGAGTTATCCGGCCTTAAATAAAAAGAGAACTTTATTTCTCAAAGAACACGTAAAGGATAATCCACGTGATTTGAATGCATGACGTGGAGGCAAAGAACCGCCCGACACGAAGCATTTTTTTTAACTTCAGTTAGATAATAAACAACATCTGCAAAGTTACGACGCTCAAAGTTCAACGCAAAGGAGATATTTTCTTTAAAACAATTCGCTGTTTGAGTCATTCTATAACGAAATAAGTTACTGGCTGAATTTGCATACTTTTTATGGCAGGGTTTAGTGTGAGTGGTGTGGTAGAGAGCAGTTCAGTCTATTAGTGAGTCATTGAATCATTCACCCCAACTAAACCAAAACACTGATACATTGGGATAGGAATGAATCTATTTTGGCGTTGTTTGCAAATGTCTTTGATGATGGAGCAACAATAGATAAACTGGTAATAGTAAATGTAAGCTACTGAATATTAACTTGTTTATTTAACTGTTCGACACACTCTCAATTGTGCTGTTGTTAATGATAATGCTGATATACAGAGAAAAAAAAATAATTTGCTGTTTAAGGACTACAACAATTGACTGGTAGGGACTACAACAAGCTTCTTCCCCAGTTGGTGACATCACTAACCCTTAAAATTTACATAAACCCCGCCCCTGAGAACACGCAACAATGGGGGCGGGGCCATGTTGGGCTGCTTTAGAGAAGAGGAAGAGTTGTTGTAGTCGAGTGTTGTTGATGCCGTCATTTTAGTTTTTTTACATTTATTTTTTTTAAAATTTAAATTAATTTTATTTTTAATTTTGCGTTAACAATTAGCTGATATAAAAAAAAGTTTATTATTTTTATTTATTTATTTTTGTTATTTTTTATTTTTTTATTTTATTTCAATTTCAATTTATTTTATTTTTAAATGATAATTTAGCAATTTTATTTCAAGTTTTTGGTTTTAGTTATATGCCCATGCAGATTCTGCATTACTGTAATGTAATGTAAATGTGACTGTACTGGCAGTAATGCCTTCTGTTTACGTTCATAGGCCTTTAGATGCTTTAGCAACGTGCAAGACGGGTCATTACAGCAGCTTGTGTGACTTGTCTTTTCCCATAAGTCCCGGAATCGCTTCTCTGACACAGGTCATGACAGCCAACCCTGTCTCCATGGACTGGTAGCTAATCGTTGGGAATTTTCCGGCAGCCTAGCGCCGAGTGCCAATCCCAGTCAATGGGCTCGTCGAGGAGGAATGCTGTCCTGAGCATTCCAATGGTAATCGCCCCCGAGGTTACGGTTTCAGGGAAGTGACCTGTCGAACAATGGCGCGCAGGTCAATGGATCCCACAGCGTTCTGGCAGCGTGAATTCAGCTCCCAGAATGCTAAGCCGTCGTTGTGCGGTCACGCTCCCCCATTTTGGCTCTAAAGAGAGGGTCCATCCATCTCGCCAACAATCGGCGGTGGTTAGAGGTAACCGATCTTGACACACTGATGCCTGTGAGAAGCATCTCTGACTTGGTCAACAAAAGCCAAAGCGAGCCCCCCCACCATCCAGAGCCGTAAAGAAACCTCCAGACTCGCGGCCAACTCTCATTACTTACCTTTGTCACAAGGATGCAAAGACCTCGTCTCCGACAAGTCTATCAACGACTTTGAATTCACTTCACTGGCCATTCTCGGCTTTCTTTCAGGGCCGAGAGAAAGACAGACTCCCGCTGCACTCTTTAGAGAATAGACAGAGAAAATGAATGACGAGAATCACAAAGAAGATGCTCCTTATCCGAATGGGAAAAAACGGGCATAATAATGTACACTGCAAAAAAAAAAAAAAAAAAAAAAAATCTTACTTGGTTTTTTTGGCTTATTTTCCAATACAAATATCTAAACATTCTTAATTGAAGATACATTTACTCGAGAAGCATGGTTAGTAGATATTAACCCCTTCCGCCTGCATTTTAACGTGTAACACTGAAAACATGGATTGCCGGAAAATCCGTCAGGAAAGAGTTAAGTCTTCTGTTTTGAAAAAAAAAAAAGTATGCTTAAAACAAGAGAAAATATCCTAGCTACATTTTTCTAACATTCCCATTTAGTTATAGAAACATTCTTTGTGAAATTTCAAACCGTACAGATTTTTAAACGTTTTTACGAACGTAAAAGGAACATTCCATTTTGCGAACATTACTGAATGTTACTTTTGAATGTTCTCTGAACGTTCTGAGACAAGTTCAAACTAAAATAAACATTCTTAAATGAAGCTACATTTACTTGAGAAGCATGGTTAGTAGATATTAACCCCTTCCACCTGCATTTTAACGTATAACAGTGAAAACATGGATTGCCGGAAAATTCGTCAGGAAAGAGTTAAGTCTTGTGTTTTGAAAAAAAAAAGTATGCTTAAGACAAGAGAAAATATCCTAGCTACATTTTTCTAACATTCCCATTTAGTTATAGAAACATTCTTTGTGAAATTTCAAACCGTACAGATTTTTAAACGTTTTTACGAACGTAAAAGGAACATTCCATTTTGCGAACATTACTGAATGTTACTTTTGAATGTTCTCTGAACGTTCTGAAACAAGTTCAAACTAAAATAAACATTTTTAAATCAAGATACATTTACTCGAGAAGCATAATTATGTAGATATTAACCCTTTCCGCCAGCATTTTTGATCATTCTCATTATCATATTTTGTTGTATGAATTTCTGAACATGCAATATATCCAAAGAAAGAACAGACCTTCTGCTTTTAGACAAAAAAATATTCTAGCTTCATGCATTCTTTTTTATCAACACTTGATGTGGTTAAGTTTCACAAAAAAGCAACAAATCGTGTTTTTTGATGATCGCGTTATGCTACATGTGCGTAAGCAATGCTTCTATCGCTTGTTTCTGCTTCTTCTTTTCCTGTGTTTTGATTCGCAGATTCTGTACTCTTTTAGAAGATGCATAACAGCGCCCCCTACCGTATAGCACTGAAAACATGGATTGCCGGAAAATTCTGTCAAGATCTGGGAAAGAGTTACGTAGATATTAACCCTTTCTGCTTGCATTTTTGATCATTTTCACAAAATTTTAATGGCCCCCAGAATATTTTTTTGTAGAACATGCAAAATATCCAAAGAAAGAACAGACCCTCTGCTTTTAGACTTGCATCTCAAGCATCTTGATTTAAGAATGTTTAGATATTTTTACTGGAAAACAACAAAAATACTGAGTAAGAACATCATTTTTGCAGTGTGGTGGCATTTGCGTTCATGGCAGCATTTAGTTTATACTCTGGCACCTGCGAGGAACTTCTTATGAATGATCCGTCACACGCTGTTCTTCGTTGGCGGCGAACGAGCGACGGCGTGTACTATGACGAATTGTAAAGCGTTCTCAGAGCAGTCATGTTCCTTCTCAGCGCTAACCGGGCCAACAGTCACCTCCTTTGCCCTTTTACCAGTGACATGAAAATGAAAAATCTTTTTTTTTTCTAATCCCAATATGTTTCGGATAAATACATGCCATGTTGGAAAAACATTTGGACCACAATGTTGGTTTGCGGTTGACGATTGCACCCGGTTTGGTATTTCACTTATGAGGTGATTCAATCGCAGTCAAGCCAAAGGACCAAAGAGAGCACACACACACACACACACACACACACACACACACCTATTGACTCCTAATGCTAATCGTTTTATCTTCACTGCAAAAAATGATTTTCTTACATTTTTTATCTTGTTTTTCAGTAAAATATCTAAACATTCTTAAATCATGACGCATTTGATTGAGATGGTAAATGACAAGATATTAAGCCTTGGTTTCTGAAAAATTGAAAAACTCTAAAAACACATTCTAGCATTTTGCATCTGAAGGAAATGTATCTTGATTTAAGAACATTTAGATATTTGTACTTAAAAAGGGGAATTTTGTTGAGAAGTTTGAGGACATTTTGTCTCTCACAAGCTTAGCAAATTAAGTTTAGAGACATGCACACTTGTCTATATGACATATACAGCAGGCATGCTGGGAAAACTGTTCCAAATGTCCCACACTGAAAATCAATTGGGTCAAATATGGACAACCCCAACCACTGGGTTAAACATTTAATTTAAAAATGCAACCCAACGGTTGGGTTTGTCCATTTTTGACTCAAATTTGGGTTGAAACAAACCAGCATTTTAGTATATATATATATATCATCAATGGTTCTTCTATGCACTTTAAAAAAAAAACCCAAGTTGGGTTGAAAATGGACAAATCCAGCAATTAACTTAAATAAATCTACCCAGCAGGTTGGGCAAATATTTAACCCAACTACTGGGTAGATTTATTTAAGTCAACTATTGTTTAAAAATTACTGTATTTCTTTCTTACTGACAAAAAATATTGGGTTAAAAATAACCCAACTATGGGTTAACATAGCACCTTCCCAACTGTGGGTTATTTTTAACCCAATGATTGGGTTAAAAGCCGGTTGGGTTAAAAAATTATCCAACAAGTAACCCAACTATGGGTTTACCGCTAGCGAGCTAGGATTCATTTCCAATCGATCTCACTTAACGGTACCAGAGAACATTAAAACTGAATAAAGATTCCGACTTAAAAAATATAAAATACTAAAATAGTTTGAGTACACAATACCTACTGTTATAAAAGTTACATAACGTTACATGAAAAACGACATGACTTATCTTTCATAATCAGGCTTCAGCAGCTTCTGTGACTCACTGGACCATTAAAATTTGAACCGTCGTCAAGGGATCCGTATTTAACCCAACAGATTGGGTATTAGTAAAAATAACCCAACGATGTTAAAAATGACCTGATATTTTGGTAAATAACCCAACATAATGACCCAATATCTGTAACCCAACGGTTGGGTTAATTAAATAACCCAACGTTTTTTACTGTGTAAGATGAACCCAAAGTATGTTAAAAATTAATGTTTAATAAACGAACATTTATTAATAAGTTTGTTTATAAATGTTCACCTTTTGATTATTGTTGCCTCTAGCAATTATGTGTCTGATTTTTAATTTCCAACCTATTTGGGGTTCATTTTAAACCAACCAACCCAACCGCTGAGTTTGTCCATTTTCAACCCAACTTGTTTTGTTTTTAACCCAGCATTTTTTTTTAGAGTGTCTATTCAGAAAAACCCATCTGCACCTGCACTCAAATGCCACCCAAAACCGTTTGTCAATCTACTGATGTCGAATTTCCAGCTAGTGATGAATTAGGATTAGCGTGTGTTTCGTAAAAAACTTGGCTTGAGTTGCTTAAAGGTTTAACTGTACTGGCTGTGCAGAAACTGCTGAATGATATACGCCTAAACACGTGTTTCAGACACTGATAGCGAGAGAATACTACTTAAAAAGTTCTAAAAGAAACCATTTATTGAGTTGCCCCATTTCACCAATTATGTGGTTATCCGAGAAATGACTTGAGGTGCCAAGCTGCACATCTGCAGAGGAACGCCGCCAGGAACATGATCATTTCGACGCCACTTCGTGCAATGACAGTCGTACGGCTGAATCTGTTGAATAACACTTTCACTTAAAGCCCCACAAAGAGCTGCTCTCCGGGCGGAGGGAAGGCAAATCTTGAACGTATTATTGTATTTACTTTCTTTGGCTGAACCCCGGTCGGGTCGGGGAGGCAGTAGTGGCTTTTGCGGACGGGTGTTTATTGTTTGGGCTTTGTTGTTTTTGGGTCTTAATTAATGCTATGTTGACGACCTCTGTCACATACACCAGCGAGCAACGATCGAGTCTCACGCAATGTGCGGCCGAATCTGAAGGCCAAAGCACAGGGATCTACCACGCCGCCGGTTGCTGAGAGGAAGACAGGCGTGAAAGAGAAAATACACAAAGCAAATCAGATTCTGTCAGTCCGGGCGCGCTCTTTCTTGACACGCACACACGTGCAACCGGCTAATCTCGATTTATTGTAAGATCAGCTGCAGGAATTTTTGCATCCGTTCTCTTAAAGTCATTACCCAGCTAACAAAAATTAAACGTTCTAAGAACGTTTTGTTAACGTTCCCATTAAGTTATGAAAAAGTCATTTCTGAAACTTCCATTTCTTTGAAAAACATTTAGTTATTCATCCAAAAATGATCCCAAGATTTACTCACCCTCAAGCCATCCTAGGTCATCTTCTTTCAGAATCCGAAAACCGTCCGCTTCACTTCAAAAGGCCTTTATTAACCCCATTGGAGCCGTATGGATTATTTTTCATAAAGGATGGATGATTTTTTGGGAGGCTTCAAAATCGCCACCATTATAAAGGTTGGAAGATCCAGGATATTTTTAAATATTACTCCGATTGTGTTTGAGATACAGCTAGGATGGATTGAGGGTGAGTAAATCATGGGATAATTGTCATTTCTGGGTGAACTATCCCTTTATCGTTTTGCAAACATCATGAGAATTTGACTTTTGAATGTTCATTGTAAAACAGGTCGTGACATTTAAAAATAAATGTTTCAGAAAAAAAGTTCCATGAATGATGTGTAAAATCTTTAGAGACCATTATTAAAGATCAGATAACTTCGAACAAACGTTCACTTAACGTATCTGTTTGTTCATAACTTTGAGAGAACCTTTAGCCAACGCTCCGTGTTCACTGGGTACGGACCCCTGTGGTTTGGTCAGTCAAGCATGGCGATTCTCTTTAGGAGACGTTGACTCACGCGGCCTCGCCTCTCGACAGACCCTGAAATACACGGCTGGAGAAATGGTCGTTAAAGCGCCTTATTTTTGAACTAAGGTCAGGAAATCCCTTCAGGGGCCTTCCGTTGGGTCTGAGGCATTGAGGGACCAGTGGCCACCCTAGCACGGGTAATCCATCGCGTGGGACCGCTGACTCTACGTCTCCCAAAACTGCGGTTTGGGTGGTGTAGAGCCATTCAGAGAGTTTCAGTTGTGCTTTTTCTTCCTACAAATACACCTGGACTCCAGAAAAGCTTCATTTCCCAAAACGATTGGTGACTTCTCGCTGTTAGCCAGAGGAAAGCTCATTTAAATAACGTAATGTTATTCTTGGGTATGTTTCGATTCAGTATCCACTTTGTCTCAGACGTTTTTCTTGAACTCCCATATAGAAACGCAAATGAGACACAAACGAGTCCATAGTTGTCATTCGTTAGGTGTATAGATACAAAAAAATATTTTCTTATGTATCTAAGATACATTTATACCTAAATCCTGATTGTGGGATCAGGGAAATAAGCTTTTAAAATTTAAAGGGAGGTTTTTTCTTACCCCTCGGAATAAAACCGAATTCTGACTTCTTATTTTTTTTCGAAATTCCAAGTTTATATCTCGCAATTCTGACTTCTTTTCTCAGAATTGTGTGATATAAACTCTGAGTTACTTTGAGTTACAAAGTCCAATTCTGTGGGGGACTTTATAACTCACAATTGCGTCTTTATATCACGCGATTCTGACTTTATAACACCCAATTGTGTCTTTATATCACGCGATTCTGACTTTATAACTCACAATTGCGTCTTTATATCACGCGATTCTGACTTTATAACTCACAATTGCGTCTTTATATCACACGATTCTGACTTTATAACTCACAATTGCGTCTTTATATCACGCGATTCTGACTTTATAACTCACAATTGCGTCTTTATATCACGCGATTCTGACTTTATAACTCACAATTGCGTCTTTATATCACACGATTCTGACTTTATAACACCCAATTGCAAGTTTATATTAGGCAATTCTGAGAAAAAAGTCCGAATTGTGAGATAAAAAGTCGCAAATGCCTTTTTTATTTGTCATTCAGTGCTGGAAACAAGCTTCCATAGTCTCCTAATACTCTAATGAGAGTTGGTTGGTATGCATATGCAAAGTTAGTATTGTAGTTAGTAGAATGTCTTTAGCGGACTATTTCTTATTAGCGACACCGGTGGCCGTTAAGTGAACTGCAGCGGCAACTTCTTGCTCATGCTCACATTCAGTGCCTCGATGTACTCGCGGAAAAGTTATTTTTTGTTCTTCGCTTAGAGGTAAAAAGAAATTGGAAATGCCTTTGCAGCGATATTCTGTTAACGAACATCCAGACTCCGCCCACGCTGCTGAGAGCGACGTTTAGACGAATATGCAAATAGGCCTATTTCTGAGACTGCAGACGATATAGATCTGGATATGTGAGACTATAGTTTGAATGAATCCCTTCCTTTGCGTGACACATTGACATTACAGTACAGAATTTCTCTTTGGGTTTTATCCTGAACATTGTATAAGCATTCATTTCGTGTGTCACAGAATGCAAGAGAGGATCTCGTGACGTCGTCCTTTTGATTTTCCTTTTGATTTGATTTTCTCAGCCTTTCACATAAAAATCAGTCTCAGGCTTTCATAGACAACCTAGGAAGGTCTCGTTTTTATCATTACAAGCTGGTAATAAAAAAAGCGATTAATACATGACAATTCTTACATATAGCCCCTTTAATGAGATCTCATTTAAGATTCCCTTCCCTCCTCCCACAGTGGTCAGTCATGAATGTAATTTTCAAGTTGAAACACATGCAGCTGAGAAGCGCTCGCAGTTCACCATGACTGGTGCGCGGCCTACAGACTCTAGATGCATTAAGCGTGTGCGCGTCTGAGCGTTTGCGGCTCTGTTGCCCCAGACAGGACAGGGGCCTTGGGGTCAGAAACACAGGCCTCATTTAGGAAGCGGTTCGTGACCAGCCTGGAAACTATTAACAGGGCTGGTCTCTATGCCACGCCACTGTTAGACCAATTCCACTACAACTGTACAGGCCCAGGCGCGATCTGCTCTGCTGATTTTGGGGTGAAATCCACAGAATTGTGAACTCATTTGAAGATGATGTAATGTATAAATTCGATTTCTAGATTTGTACATGTCAGAATTTCAAAGCAGCTGTAATTTGTTCATTAGAGCTGGCTGATAATATAGTTACATTTTGCAATGAAATAAAAAAAATTCGGCTGAGATTTGCTATATAGTATGGAAGCTTGTTTCCGTCTCTAAATAAAAATATTTTAAAGTAATTGTGACTTTTTATCTTACAGTTCTGGCTTTTTTTATAAAGTCAAAGATATAAAGTCAGAATTGGGAGATATAAAGTCAGAATTTAGTTATAAAGTCAGAATTGCGAGAAATAAAGTCAGAATTGTGAGATCAAAAGTCAGAATTGGGAGTTATAAAGTCATAATTTAGTTATAAAGTCAGAATTACAAGATATAAAGTCAGAATTGCGAGATATAAAGTCAGAATTGCGAGAAATAAAGTCAGAATTGGTAGTTGTAAAGTCAGAATTTAGTTATAAAGTCAGAATTACAAGAAATAAAGTCAGAATTGCAAATTATGAAGTCAGAATTGGGAGATATAAAGTCAGAATTGGTAGTTGTAAAGTCAGAATTTAGTTATAAAGTCAGAATTACAAGAAATAAAGTCAGAATTGGGAGTTATAAAGTCAGAATTTAGTAATAAAGTCAGAATTGGTAGTTGTAAAGTCAGAATTTAGTTATAAAGTCAGAATTAAAAGAAATAAAGTCAGAATGGCGAGATATAAAGTCAGAATTTAGTTATAAAGTCAGAATTACAAGAAATAAAGTCAGAATTTAATTATAAAGTCAGAATTACAAGAAATAAAGTCAGAATTGGGAGTTGTAAAGTCAGAATTTAGTAATAAAGTCAGAATTGGTAGTTGTAAAGTCAGAATTTAGTAATAAAGTCAGAATTAAAAGAAATAAAGTCAGAATGGCGAGATATAAAGTCAGAATTTAGTTATAAAGTCAGAATTACAAGATATAAAGTCAGAATTCAGTGATATAATTCTGACTTTTTTTTTTTCTCAGAATTGTGAGTTTATATCACGCAATTGTGAGTTAAAAGTCAAATTGTGAGATAAAAGTCGTAATTACTTTTTATATTTTTATTTCATGACGGAAACAAGCTTTCGATAATATAGTCGATTTGCGTGAATAAAGCTGCATATAAAGTATATCCAACTTTATTTATGTGCAATAATGCAGTTTACATTTTTTTTTTCTACAATATAAGCAGTCATGGAGCAATCATGAATCGTTGTGATATAGTATTAAGCTGTCAGTAGACTTGTCGACAAACCGAAATTACGTCTATACCTGTGAAATTTTATAATTTTTTGGATACCACAGTAAAAACTAATAAGCTAATAAACACTCCTTTATTTAAAAAATATATATTAATATAAATATGAACAAGTTTTTTACATAAATTCCTTAACTAGGTGGACATTTTCACAGTTTCTTTGTGAAATTTACCAGCGATTTCTAAGTGAATTTTTTTTTCAGTGTTGTTACCATGACTTACTGAGGACTTTTGTATGTTTATTGTGTTTATTTTGCTGACCTTTCTCCTTAGCTGCTAATATTAACAGCTGTCGTTTGGTTTCCATAACTCTTTTCTGACACCCCATTTTTTTTCTCCAAATCGTAAAGTTCACCGCAATGGTCGATACTCGGGGAAGTTCCTCTCTCTCCTTCTCTAAAGTCTTTTTTTAACCCCTTGGCCACAGAGTAACGTGTTTTCCTGATATGTGTGCGGTGAGCGTGCGTAAGACCTGACCTTTTTTTCTCTGGAAATGCTCTGTAGTGTGTCACCAGCAACATGGAGGAAAAACTGAACAACTGACTTACACAACGCTGTATTTTTAGGGCCACGCTGGATGATGTTGCCAACTTACAAGTGATTTCTCGCCCCAAAATACACCTGAATCTCCTGAAAACTATCAAGAACATGTCCAGGTCATATTTCACCCTTTATTTATTGCATGTAGAAAAATAAAGCCTGTTTTTAGGACTATTAGAACATTTTACTTAGTATATCCAATATATTTGTCTATTTTACTGAATTTAAAGCTACACTACGTGTACTATATTTTAGACCTGAGGAGAGCGTTCATACGTCACTCGCCCGTGTGTGTCTCGTCATATCCGTAAATAAAGAAAAATTGTTCCGGTGTCATGACAAATCTCCACTTACTGTCAGTTAATGATTATCCTAAGTATATACGAATGATATCAGTTTAAAATACCCATATCGCTCACTATATATGCCTAAGAAAACAAATTAGTCCATAATAAACCCAACTAACCCTTCGCAAACAGTTTGATTGACAGGCGATCTAACCAATCATAACCCCGATTCCGCCATTTTATCCAACAAAGCAGTCATTTAAAATATTGTAATTTTTCAACAAAGTTTAATCAATAAATAGCGTCTAGTGTGTGTTTAATGTGTGGTGACAGATCGCTGTAGCTCCTCGATCATCTCTTCATACTAGTTCATTTATAGCATCAAATAAACATGAATGAACATCAGAAGGAATGTTGTTTCAAGACGTGATTCAACTTCACCAACGTTAATCTACTAACTCCCCTGACTGCTTTGACGGACAAAATGGTGGATTCAGGGTTATGATTGGTCAGATCGCCTGTCAATCAAACTGGGTCAATTCACCAATGCGTAAAAGAGTTACTAACTGCCATGAGAATGTGCTGCCATAAATTAAAGGTACATTATGTAACTTTTGGCCCTCTAGCGGTTAAAAGACGTGTACTCACTTGAAACAACATTCCTTCTGATGTTCATTCATGTTTATTTGATGCTATAAATGAACTAGTATGAAGAGATGATCGAGGAGCTACAGCGATCTGTCACCACACATTAAACACACACTAGACGCTATTTATTGATTCAACTTCTTTAAAAAATTACAATATATTAAATATGAAACCGTTTCATACGTTGTCAGTGTCCTCTTTGCTCCTCGATGTATTAACCAGAATGAGTTTGTTTTTTACCTTAATTACAATTTTTTTTCATTTTACACTAACAAGAACATGCTTCATAGTTGTTTTTGATGAGATATTTCTGTTTTTAAATCACAAAAATGACATTTATTTGGTAACAAGAAAGAGATTTGCTTTTAATGTGTTCCACATTACACAACTGAATATTATTCTTTTGCATTACAGTGAGAATTTATTTGAATGTCTTTCAAGTCTTTTTTTCTTGATTTTAGGGTAAAATATGACCTGGACATTTCTTCACGAGGGAAAATTTTACTTACACCAAGGACGTTTTCACGTTCGTGTAAAACTGCATTTTTTTTTTTAATCTTAACATTCTCAACCAAACATAAACCCTGACTGTCAGAGCATTTGGAGAGAAACTTGTCGTCGCATCTGTTCCCGAAGTGAGTCTCCGGTGGAGCCGGGTCTCTTTTAGCAAGGGCTCCTCTCAGCTTCGTCCCTTTTGTGCCGTCTGAGTGGGTCTCCCCATTCACGTCTAACAGCGGGATAATAGCCTTCTCATTCTCAACCCCCATCCGCAGCCTCCTCCCGTCCAATTCCCCACTCTAATTACGTTCCCTTGGAGCAGAAGAAGGGAAGGAGGGGGAAAACAACGCGGAAAAAAACGCAAGACTCTTCATTCATCCAACCCCTGCGCATTGTTTTGGAACAACAAACTGTGAACCCCGCATTCAGCCGCGAGAAAGAGGCGCAACGGTCAAAAGCGCTCAAGAGCCGGACCACCGTTTCCCGTGATTCTCTGAGGGTCCGAGACTCTGATGAGGTGGAGGTTTAATCCCCGCTGTGCCGGTTAATGGAGGTCTCCTCGGGGATGCATTAGGTCCTCGTGTGGGAATCAAAAGCCACTCAACAATAACGTAATCAGCATGTTTTCACTGTGAAAAAGCTTTTTAGACAACACTGAGCGTTACCCCCTCTCCGAGTCCCCACAAAACCCTTTCAGACGACCCGTTTTTACGAGTCGGATTAATTCGATGTGTTTTGTATCCCCTGCTGCTTGAAGGATGAAGTAGAGGTCTGAAGAAATGAGGACACCCACCGTTTGAACCCGTCATGCATACGTGACCGTAGTGGCGTCAGGTGTGGGTCGATTCCTGGGGGTGATCCCACTGGACCACTTTTAATGGGTAGTATTTTTAGCACCTGATTATACGTCCTGCAAAATCATTATAGCGTTTAAATGCGTTATAATGTCTATGTTCGTATATTTGTGTAGCTGGCATCTTGAGTTCTCTCAAAGTTATGAATAAACGTTCTACCAGTTATCTAATGTTCTCAACTTTAGCTGAACACATTATTTATACGTCGTTCATGGAATTCTGAAACATTGTAGTTGGTCGCTTAAATGTTACCGCTCGTTTCGGAACGAACATTCTAAAACAAACATTCAAATGTAACGTTCCCATAATGGAATGTTCCTTCAACGTTCACATAACCTAAACGTTTTTAAAAATCTGGATAGTTTGAACATTTGTAATGTTAGCAAAAAATGAACATATTTTTGTTAGCTGGGAGTATAGTTGATGTGTAAAATAGACGCCCATTCGAACCAAAACAATAAAGATATTGTTTTAAAAATCACTGTAATTTTATGATTCCGCACCACAACTATAAAGATAATTGTTGGAATCCCGTTTTTTCCATCTGATGAATCCATCCATCCAATTTTTCTCATCCTGCATTAAAGAGCTCGGACTGTTTTAATTGTTCATGAGTTAGAAAAGATCGTGTCGCTATCGTTATAGTTGTGGACTCTGATATTCTTTTACATTTAGAACGATTTTTAGAACTATATCTTTATCGTTATAGTTACAATACGTGCCTTAAGATTTGTGACTTTATGCCTAAAATTTTGTATCATGTTTTAACAAGTGATTTTATATGACAGCAACATATTGATCTAGTAATTTTTCCTGGAAATTGTGTCCAATGTAGGAAGGTTTTATATATTAAAGTGCATCTTTTATGTCCCTTTCAGAAGATGTAATATCAGTCTCTGGTGTCTCCAGTGAAGTTTCAGCTCAAAATCCCCCACAGATCATTTATTAAAGCTTGTTAAATTTGCCTCTATTTGGGTGTGAGCAAAAACACGCCGTTTTTGTGTGTGTCCCTTTAAATGAGCTGCTGCTCCCCGCCCCCTTTCCAGAAGTCAAGTCAAGTCACCTTTATTTATATAGCGCTTTTTACAATGCATATTTTGGCTGCACAGCAGCTCCCAAAGAAAATGGTGTCATTGTCCAGCTTATTCTACATATTACTAATTCATTCCGTTGCAAAGATCAATAGTTATTAGTCTAGTTAATTAGTTATTAGTCAGAAGAGGGTGGAGCTTTAACAGCTCAACAACAACAAAGCTGGAGAATCTCTCGCTGACAAAGTTCATCCTTACATTGTTCAAACCGGAGTCGACACTGATGGAGAGACTCAGGAAGAAGTTCCAACTTTTAGACGTTTCTGAACGGTTAGCGGATAAATGGATGTAGTTGCTGTGGAGTTGATCAACTCATCACTAGCATGTGTCGTCATGTTCATCTTTTTTCGTTGAATCGACCCTCGTTTGTGAAGCAGTCCGACGTAAAATGACGGCATCAACAACAACTCTTCCTCTTCTCTAAAGCGGCCCAACATAATCAAACGGTTATGTGAATAATACAATGAATTAATTGCTTTACAAATGCTTCGTTGCCTTTGATTATTTTCTCTTCTTGTTTACAGCAAGCAACACTTTAAGAAAAAACTAACTTGTCAATGAAAATAAATGATAGTTCCTCACAATTCTATGCTCGGATACATTTACCCAGAACTCCATTTCCGTTAAATACTTTTCCTGCAAAATTCGCTCTAAAAATTACGACGTTTTTTGATGTTTCTCCCCTCCTAAATCACATTTATCAGATTCACATGTGCAAATAAACAGCTGCCAGGCTGTGTCCTGACCAGTGTTAACAAGTCTGCCGTACCGTCTCGAAGCACGTCACCTTCTTACAGACAAATGTAGTGGATGCTTTCAATTAGGTAATCTGACACAACGTTTTCCCGGCTGTTTCCAATAACAGATGACGGGCCGTCACGTTCACCGCCGAAACATCATTCAAGTGAAGATTCGTCTTCAAACATTAAAACCAGCCTTTCAAATGTAAACTAACATAATCAAGATGGATCTGCTTTTTGGAACAAACAATAAAACCAAAAGCATTTCATGAATTGGAGGCCGGGATAGTTTCAACCCAAACACATCCAGACAAAAGCACAGGACTAATGGAACGTTTGTTTTCAGGTTTATCGGAGGAGTTGCTCGTCTAAAGCCCTGAGCAAACATTACACAAATAACCTGTGACCTACCATTCAAAACAAACGTGTTAAACTGCCGTTTTGTTGAAATAAAACACTGGGGTGGGTGGAACAACGCAAAAATATTTTAAATAATAATAAATTAATTAATGCTTATGAGATTTTCTTTTGAGGCCCATTGCCAATAAAATTTAATAAAGCAATTTGAAGGCATGTTTACACAAACTATCTAATCTGGAACATTTTGTTGTTTTTAATATTTTGTCTCTGAATCATGAGTTGTTTTCTTGGCTGTGTTTGGAATAGTCTTTAAAATTGTACAAAATGACGTCTGTACATGCTCGTGTTGATATATATATGATTTTAAATGAAAATCTGAAACTTTATTAAAGGGTAAATCTGACTCAATTCATAGATCGATTAAGGTGTCTTGACTTTGATTACAAGTTTACTATGTATCCGTAAGTTCTACTGTATTTACATGGTGTTATTTTAATTCTGAGATTAACCATGGTTGTATATCTTTTATTTATTTATAATGTTTAATCAATCTATTTTTAAACTCATTAAATTTATTTTGTATATTTATTTATTTATTTCATATTTAATTATTTTATTTTGTTTAATTTATTTATTAGTTTATATATTGTATTTATCTTTATTATTTATTAATTATATATTTATTTATTTATTGTGTTTAATTTATTTTATATATTTTATTAATTTATTTTTATTTAATTTTTTTATCTTTTCATTTTATTTTATATGTTTTATTTATTTATTATTTGATGTTTTATTTATTATATTTATTCATTTATTGTTTAATTTATTTATTATTTATTTGTTTGTATTTTTTATTTATTTTAAATAAAATATTTTATTTAATATTTAATATTTTTATTTTATTTTAATATTTTATTTTATTCATTTTATATTATATTATATTTTATTTTATATATTACACTTATATTATTTTGTTTTATTTATTATATTTATTGATCATTTCTTTATTTATCTTTTTGATTTAGTTTACGTATTTTACTTATTTATTTAGTCTTTTCACATCATGTCTGTACTCTCAATTCTGATTATTCTGATATTGCAATAAAATAATAACAAATATCAAATGAAAATTAGAAATGTTTCCTTGGCAAATAACTAAAATAAAATAAGTTTTAGTTGAAGTACTAAACCAACTAAAACTGAAATAAAATGCTAAGCTAAGTAACAACATAAAAAAAAAATTTGTTAAAAAAATTAAACTAAAATTAAAATGAAAAAAGCTCATTCAAAATATAAATAAATACTAAAAGTATTCTTCTTTGGATAAAAGTATCCGCTAAATGCATAAATGTAAATTTATATAAATCATATTAAATGAACTGTTTAGTTATTTTCTTGAAAATTAATATGATTATTGTGTATTTTTATACAAAACTGCAGTTGATATTGCCTTCATGTGTCACATTGGTCATGGAAGATCGAGTGCATATATAATATTCCTTACAGTATGATTAATCATATTTTACGCACATCACGATAAAAGTAGTATATCATCCATATATTCTGTTGCAAACATACATGCGTTTTCAAATTCAGTCCATCTCTTGCTACTCTCAGAAATCTGAAAGTGAACAAATTGACCTTTGACCCCCGGGAGATATATACATTAAGAGGAGTGTAATAATCTGTGTTGGCAGCTCAAAGCGTCCCGTATGACAGACGCACTGCTCTCTCCATAACTTTGTTCACACCTTTGAGCATTACCTCAGACGTTATGCTTTATGAATATCAATTTATCTTCTATCAATGTTCAACTCCCTTGCATTCCTGACCGCCTCCCTTTGCATTTGGAAATTAACTCCGCGCTCTCGGTTTAAAGAGACACGCCATTATTTCTGATGCAAGAACATCTACTTGTACAGAGGAGTGCAAAAGTCTGAGACCGCATCTTATTTAAACATTATTTTATTTTAGTTTCAGAATTTTGAACATTTTAAATATTTAAATATTATTTTGTTTTTACTTCACTTTTACTTTACTTAACTTTTTTTATATTTATTTTTACATTTCAAATGCTAAAATACAATATTATTAAACCTAATAAACTGGTGATTTATAATAAGTGCATGTATATGAGAAGTGTTTGCTGCTCTCATGAGGACACCATTTCTGAAAATAGCCCTGGAAGAGAACAGTGTGCATGTGCATTAGTGCGCTTTTGTTCAAGTGTGAGTACAAAACGTTCACCAAACCCTTCCACCACTCTAATGAATTCTTACACTGGTTAAATATTACCCTCTCCTGACCCGGGGCTTCACCCAACACACATCAGCAGAACAAAATTAACTTCTCAAACAGCAAAGAAAGAGAATCAGGCCGGCTGGACAAACCTTAAAGAATAAAACACTTCACAATGAAAACAGTCAGAGGAAATCACACTCTATATAAACACAATGTGAAGCAGCAAATGAGTCACAAGAGTTTAATTAGTTCAAATATTAAAATATATGCATATATATATATATATATATATATATATATATATATATATATATGCAGGGCTGGGTAGGTTACTTTTAAAATGTATTTCACTACAGATTACAAAATACATGCTTTAAAAAGTCATTTGTAACGTATTTCGTTACATTACTCAAGTTTAGTAACTTAATCTAAATACTTTAGAATACTTTGGAATACTAATAAGTGTGAAACAAACACAAAAAAGGTCATTGTAAGTTTTTATCTCACAATTCTGACTTTTTTCCTCAGAATTGCATGATATAAAGTTGCAATTGTGAGTTATAAAGTCAAAATTATGAGATATAAACTCGCAATATTGAGAAAAGACAGAATTATGAGATATAAACTCACATACTAAATTCACAATTGCAAGAAAAAAAGTCAGTATTGCAAGTTTATATCTCCTAATTCTGACTTTATAACTTGCAATTGTGAGGGAAAAAAACAAATTGTGAGGAAAAAGTTGCAGTGACGAGTGAATTATAAAATGACTCACAAAACATGAAAACAGTGGAAAACATGAAACTTAACTCCACTTTTTCAGACTGTCAGAGAATCACCAATTGCTGTTTAACTGACATTAAAATTCAAAGTAATCACTTTGGTAATCTAAAACACTTTTCAGATGTAACTGTAATCTGATTACCACCCATTTAAAATGTAAAGACATTAGAAGTAATTATGAAAAAGATGTATTGAAGTGGTTAAAAAACACTCTAAAAAACACTTAATAACAAATTTAAACTATAATACATTTTCAGTACGTCACCGTGATTCACTATGTTAAGCCTGTTATGTTTTAGTCCTGACGGGATGGTTTTCGTGGGAAATTGCGCACGTACATGTGTTTCGTCATATCCGTAAAGAAAAGTAGCTCCGGCTACTTTGCCGCGTCTGGTGTGGGAGCGGCATCGGTTAGATTGACATCTCAAACCTCCAGAGAATCTCCCGTTGCTATTTCTCTGCGGGAACGGAAGGATTTGAAATGTTGTGAAAGCGACGCGGATATGAGGGTGTTTTTGTCTCTTAACAGGTGTTTTATTGATCAGATAATTGGCCATAAGGATCTCTCTATCTATAATGGAGGCTCGTTTCATTATGTTTGTTGGGAGTTTAATTTCAAATACGTAACCTTACCGTGTCTATTAATGCGTAAAGCTACAGTAACATCTAGTCCTTTTGAGAATCTAAATTTGAATTATGAGCAGTAGGATCATCTCTGGAGATGGAGCACTATATAAAAGAGCCGAAGCACAACCAAAAAAATGCTCTTCCGCAGAATGCATGCAGTTAAAACGTTACATAGTGTAAATGCATTCAGTTTGCATTAAAGTGCATTAAAGAAGTATTGTTTTAATAGCTCACAAGGGGGTATATCATTTAGAAATGAATATTCTGGCTTAATTTCAGGCTGTTTTCCCCCTCAGAGGTCACAAAAGGTGACGGTAAAGAAGTCATCAAGGTGAGTAAGTAATGACATTTTCATTTCGATCTGGCGATATTCTGAGAAATGTCACAAAAACGCACGTTTAGGCATTGTGATGAGTAAATATGGCATCCGAAGTAAAATGTTTCTGTGTTTATCCTAATGGCAGTCAAGCGATTTTCAAAGCACCCTTGTTTTTCTAATTAAATGTTGGCAAAAGGTGAAGTTCCTGAGCTCCTCATCGTCCAAAATAAAAACAAAACAGCTGTGGCCCGCCATGCAGACCAAACCACGACAAAGGATTCCCATGCCTGAACGCATGACAGACTGTAGCGAGCCGCTCAAACCGCAGGACGCTTTTCTCACGGCACGCCACGCAGGGGTCAGAGGTCACTGTCGCAGGGACGACAGATGCGGTCGGGGGGGGGGATTCGGTTCACCGTGAGCTTTACAGAGCAAGAAATGAATCTTTCGCAAGCATAATTTACAGGCGCTCCCTGTGGTCGTTGCGTTTGCATTTGTAATTTATTTGAAAAAGGCAATAAGTGCGCTGTCGTTTTGTGTAGTAGATCAATATCCTATATTTGCTTTTCTTCCGAGAACAAAACTTCGGGTCATCAAAAGCGCACCAGGATGATTTCTGGAAGGGGGAAATATTGCAAGTCAGATGGTTTGCCAAGAAAACGGCATCGGCTTAATTGCTAATTATACGTTTCAAACAGACAGAGCGAAAGAAAAATATTTTATCATGCAAAGCTCATGCAACGGACCGCAAACGTCAGAAAAAAAAAAATAATTTCCTAAACATCGTAAAACGTACATGGCACGAGGCCTCGGAACAACAAACAGATCTGAAATGTGTCGTGTGAGTCTGGCAGGGAGTGGAAAGAGAGGAAAAACATCCTCCGGTCCTGCCAGTACAAATATCAGCGGCAAGCCCAAGCTCACAATCTCATATTATTTGTGTCAGACCAAACATGCATCAAAAAATTCAACAAACCGCATTTCATATTGCGCTGAATTGAATGTGAAAACAATACCTTTCCCAAACAAGGAGCATGCAAATCACAAATATTAATGCAAACTATTTCATTCGGGACTTTTGCAAGTGATGAGCCATGTAGATTGTGCAAAAAAGTACACAATTATACATGAGCTGCATGAGTATGCAACATTTGACTGAACAGGAAAATTGAAAGAAAATGTTTTTTGAAGGAAATGAATACTTTTATGCAGCAAGGGTGCATTAATGACAGTAAAGACATTTTTAATGTTACAAAAACTTTCTATTTCAAAATTATACCTTTTGTGAAAAAATCCTGAAAGAAAATGTATAATTTTTTTCCACAAAAATATCAGAAATTAGAAATGTCTCTTGAGCATCAAATCATCATATCAGAATGATCTCTGAAGGATCATGTGACACTGAAGACTGGAGTAATGATGCTGAAAATTCAGCTTTGATGGCTTAAAACGATCCCAAAATATGTTAGAAATTAAAAACAGACACATACACATTACTAGAGGCAACAATAATAAAACAACAACAGAACCGATGGGTTAAAACAACCCCAATGGGTTAAAACAACCCAACTGCACCTCTGGGTTAAAATAACCCAATCGCTGGGTTAGAACAACCTATTCGATGGGTTAAAACAACCCCAATCAATGGGTTAAAACAACCCAACTGCACCTCTGGGTTAAAACAACCCAATCGCTGGGTTAAACAACCCATTCGATGGGTTAAAACAACCCCAATCAATGGGTTAAAACAACCCAACTGCACCTCTGGGTTAAAACAACCCAATCGCTGGGTTAAAACAACTCAACTGCTGGGTTAAACAACCCATTCGATGGGTTAAAACAACCGAACTGCACCTCTGCGTTAAAACAACCCAATCGCTCCATTAAAACAACTCAGCTGCTGGGTTAGAACAACCCATTCGATGGGTTAAAACAATTCAGCTGCTTGGTTAAAACAACCCCAATCACTGGGTTAAAACAACACAACTGCACAGCTGGGTTAGAACAACCCATTCGATGGGTTAAAACAACCCCAATCAATGGGTTAAAACAGTCCAACTGCACCGCTGGGTTAAAACAACTCAGCTGCTGGGTTAGAACAACCCATTCGATGGGTTAAAACAGCACAACTGCACTGCTGGGTTAAAACAACCCATTCAATGGGTTAAAACAACCCCAATCAATGGGTTAAAACAGCCCAACTGCACCGCTGGGTTAAAACAACTCAGCTGCTGGGTTAGAACAACCCATTCGATGGGTTAAAACAGCACAACTGCACTGCTGGGTTAAAACAACCCGTTCGATGGGTTAAAACAACCCCAATCAATGGGTTAAAACAGCCCAACTGGACCTCTGGGTTAAAACTACCCATTCAATGGGTTAAACAACTCAGCTGCTGGGTTAAAACTACCCATTCAATGGGTTAAACAACTCAGCTGCTGGGTTAGAACAACCCATTCGATGGGTTAAAACAACCCCAATCAATGGGTTAAAACAGCCCAACTGCACCTCGGTTAAAACAACCCATTCAATGGGTTAAACAACTCAGCGGCTGGGTTAGAACAACCCATTTGATGGGTTAAAACAGCCCAACAACCCATTCGCTGGGTTTGTCCATTTTTCAACCCAACTTGGGTTGTTTTTAACCCAGCATTTTTTAAGAGTGTAGTTACATGATTATATAGTATATTGGATGGTCAGTTCATCCTGACGAACGTCTCCGTCGCTCACCTATAGATGCAGGTGTATCCTAGTTCAACCCGTTCACTGCAGCTAAAGGAAGCCATTTGTCTAGACGGCACGTCCTAGCACACATTCAACCCCTCGATGAAGCGTACACAATCTGTCCAAAACCTTTTAAACGCTGCCATCCGTCACCAGTCCTCCTTTGCTGTAAAGTAATGAACATCTCCAAAAGCTCTAAAGCGGAGCTAGCGTTCACAGGAACCGGACTGGCGAAGGCCTCAGTGCACTGCAGTGTCGTACTGCACTTCATTTGAATTCATTTGTATGAGCCAAATTTAAAATATGGTAATATAATTAATTACTGTAAATGATTATTGTAGCTGATTTCTGATCAGTTATTCTACATCTAAACACTATAATAGTATTTATTAATATTTTTTGAATTTTTATCTCATTCAGTTGAAGTTCAGTAATGTAGTTATTTTAATATTTCTGTTTTAGCTTTATTTTTACTTCAGCTTTAGTCATTTAAATGCGTAAATTGCGTTGAAAGATTGGTGTTACAAGTCATTTATTACAAGAACCAGTTTAGCATAAACATCTGCAAGTTTGTTCGTAAGTAAACTGATTCACAAAACCGGTGGCATTTCCTTCTCACCTGTCGTCCATTCAGTACCCAGCATGCATTGCGGCTTGACCTCCCCTCACTTTGAATAAAACTGTTCTAAGAACGTTTTGCCAACGTTCCCACTACATTATGAAAACGTTCATTCTGAATCCAGTTCATTAAATGTTTTTATTCTTGGTTATGCGAATGTTAAAGGAACATTCTATTTTGGAATGTTGCTTCTGAATGTTCTAAAACACGCAGTAACATTTAAATAAAACGTATCAGAAATAAAACGTGTATTAATATTTTTGCGCTAACGTTTTGAGAACATTATTAAAGACGACATAACGTTGAATGAACGTTCTACAACTGTTACCGGAACGTTTGCTTATAACTTCGAGAGAACCTTCTGACAATGAAGCTGGTTTTATGTCTGTTAAAACGCCACAGAAATTATTTAAACGCATACAAAATGGAAATTAAGGAAAACACAGAATTGGACCGTCAGCAAAGCTGGAATTGCTGGAATTCAGCTATGCTAAAAATCAAAAACAGTGTTCTGAAATGTCTGACACACGGAAAAGAAACGCCCAAAACAACCCAACTGCACCTCTGGGTTAAAACAACTCAGCTGCTGGGTTAGAACAGCCCATTCGATGGGTTAAAACAACCCCAATCAATGGGTTAAAACAACCCCAATCAATGGGTTAAAACAACCCCAATCAATGGGTTAAAACAACTCAGCTGCTGGGTTAGAACAACCCATTCGATGGGTTAAAACAACCCCAATCAATGGGTTAAAACAACCCCAATCAATGGGTTAAAACAACCCCAATCAATGGGTCAAAACAACTCAGCTGCTGGGTTAGAACAACCCATTCGATGGGTTAAAACAACCCCAATCAATGGGTTAAAACAACCCCAATCAATGGGTTAAAACAACCCCAATCAATGGGTCAAAACAACTCAGCTGCTGGGTTAGAACAACCCATTCGATGGGTTAAAACAACCCCAATCAATGGGTTAAAACAACCCCAATCAATGGGTCAAAACAACTCAGCTGCTGGGTTAGAACAACCCATTCGATGGGTTAAAACAGCCCAACTGCACCGCTGGGTTAAAACAATTCAGCTGCTTGGTTAAAACAACCCCAATCAATGGGTTAACCTCCCCTCACTTTGAATAAAACTGTTCTAAGAACATTTTGCCAACGTTCCCACTACATTATGAAAACGTTCATTCTGAATCCAGTTCATTAAATGTTTTTATTCTTGGTTATGCGAATGTTAAAGGAACATTCTATTTTGGAATGTTGCCTCTGAATGTTCTAAAACACGCAGTAACATTTAAATAAAACGTATCAGAAATAAAACATGTATTGATAGTTTTGCGCTAACGATTTGAGAACATTATTAAAGACCACATAACGTTGAATGAACGTTCTACAACTGTTGCCGGAACGTTTGCTTATAACTTCGAGAGAACCTTCTGACAATGAAGCTGGCTTTATGTCTGTTAAAACGCCACAGAAATTATTTAAACGCATACAAAATGGAAATTAAGGAAAACACAGAATTGGACCGTCAGCAAAGCTGGAATTCAGCTATGCTAAAAATCAAAAACAGTGTTCTGAAATGTCTGACACACGGAAAAGAAACGCCCAAAACAAACATTCTTCCGATAGCTTGGAAAACGTGAAGAAATTCCCTCCCGAATCGCATTTCACCTGCCGTCTGTGGGAAAGCTCCTGTGGTGCGTTCAGTTAGCGCACGGTTGGGCTGCGCGTTTGCCAAGTAAAGCCGTGAGTCATGAAGCCACTGGGATGTTAAACACATTGGCCATTTCCTGCTGAGTCACAGCGCTCGTTTAGTCATTATGCTGTGATTAGCTGCTCTGCTAAATGGATAAGTGAGTCGCGGTAGCGAGCAGAAACGTCAGGTCGAATGAAGGGTGCGCGTTGGCTCCACACCACTTCAGCTTGACAGCTGTGATTGTTTTCACTAAAAAGATGAGTGGTGTTAGAAGTTCTGGTCTGTGAAGGTCTATGTGAACTCAAATGCCAAAGTTTGTAAAACGATTTCAAACAATTAGAAACGACACAATAATAGCAGGAATAAATCAAGTGTAATCAAGTATGTCAACCCATTTCACACACTTCTTCTGTTGATTATTCAATTCAATTCAATTCAAATTTATTTGTATAGCGCTTTTCACGATACATATCGTTTCAAAGCAGCTTTACAGAGAACGGATGTCAACATTACAATTTAAAGAATGCAGTTAGCAAATAACATAATTTAGTTAATTAATTTACAATCAGAGTTAGCAGTTTAACTGAAGTTGGAAGCAAAGAGCTCCCGGAAAATAAATTACATAAACAATTAGGATATATAATTGGGCAATGTGCATGTTGATCCAGATGATTGCGTCTTCTGAAGTCCTCGCAGGAACTGGCGCCGTCTCTTCACAGGTGATGGTCATCTGAGGTCTTCTGAAGAGGCTGGATCCAGACTGAATCCGGTGTCCCGAGGCAAAACAGAAAAGCAAAAGGAGAATAATTAGCGTAGCTGCTGTTCATAACTTTAAGCAAAGATAGTCATAATGAGCAACTGATCTGATATGAGATGCATTTATGTGAATGCTTGGCTAAAGAGATGTGTCTTTAATCTAGATTTAATCTCTGCGAGTGAGTCTGAACCCCTAACATTATCAGGAAGGCTATTCCAGAGTTTCGGAGCCAAATGTGAAAACGCTCTCCCTCCTTTAGGTCCGCTCTCTCCTTCGTTAATCCTAACTTGATTATGGATCAAGTTTGCTCTGATTTAACCAGCAGTGCCACACAAAGGTTTTTTTATTGAGTCAAATAAGAGCCTGTTATAATATGTGGAAAATGAATCTGTAAACCTGAATAAAGGCTAATTTGTAAACGGATGACATGTTATTGAGTTGTCCTGTGCAATGCGATCGCAACATTTGATCAAGTGCACTGAACATGATATGCTACGAAGTGTTGCATTCTAAATTAACTTATGATTTTATGTGCTGATGGTTTATGATTTAAGAATTATTTGCAATTCAAATGTTCGTAAAAAAATAAAAAATATTGTAATAAAAATTTCTCATTCAAACCAAATGTACTTTAAATAAAACATTTTATTTCCCCATCGTCAAACCACTTTTTTTTTTGTTTACCTGAAAACCGATCACTTTAAATCAACATGTAGAGGAAGTGACATCATCAGAGGAGCCACGTTCAAAAGATGGGCTGCGTTTGAAATCACATCCTCTCTTGAGTAGGTACTTACACCTCATGTGCGCTAAAAAGTATGTTCTATGTAGTATGAATGTAATTCGTATGTACTGCCAACATCATGTTGTGATTATCATGTGACCTACCAGCCATTCACAAATCCTTTCCCATTGCCTCATGGGATAGTAAAGTGTCCATAGTATGCATACTTCAGAAGTGGCTACTCTTTGTGAATTCAGACATACTACTTTTGTCACATATTGTTTTTCGCCTACTATATAGTTGGGAAGCCTGTCACCGATACTTTTACTAATACTAAGTATTAAACTTCAAAGAAATGTTCCAAACATATTATTTATTAATTTACCCTAAGATGGAAAAGTATACTTTATCCAAAAGAAATTTCAGAAAAGGCACCTGTTTAATAGAATTAAGCTGAATGTTAGCAATACATGACCACTGATTTATCAGGCAAAACCTGGAAAACTCAACATGGTTAATAAGAATGCATCATCTGTTATAAAGCAATAGACTTTGTTTGTTAAATCTGTCTCAGATACAGTTGCACCGCATGGGCCCGGTCACTGGCCCGGTTCAGTCCGGCCGTATCACGGCAACAGTCTGTAAATCCACAGGCTTGACTCCAGCTGGCGGGACCGGTGGTGTGGAGCGTCCTCAAACACAACGAGGTTTCCACACGGCAAACCAAACACAAGAGCCCAGCGTCTCTTGAGCCGTGCAAACAGCCATCCTGTGTGACGTCAAGACTGTTTTCTGCGCTCTGAACCAAATGGATAGTGGAATGCGGAACGCAATAATCAGACGACTCTTTCACTCATCAGGATTTGATAAAATGGCGAGTTTCAATCCTTATACTAATTTTTGTACACCGATCAGGCATAACATTATGACCACCTTCCTAATAGTGTGTTGATCCCCCAAAACAGACCCATCGAGGCATGGACTCCTCTAGACCCTGAAGGTGTTCTGTGGGATCTGCTCCAAGATGTTCGCAGCAGATCCTTTAAGTCCTGTAAGTTGTGAGGTGGATCCTCCATGGATCGGACTTGTTTGTTCAGCACATCCCACAGATGCTCGATTGGATTGAGATCTGGGGAATTTGGAGGCCGAGTCAACACCTCAAACCATTCCTGAAGCATTCCTGCTTTGTGTCAGGAGCATTATCCTGCTGAAAGAGCCACAGGAATACAGTTTCCATGAAAGGATGATCATGGTCTGCAACAACGCTTAGGTAGGTGGTTCATGTCAAAGTAACGTCCACATGGATGCAGGACTCAAGGTTTCCCAGCAGAACATTGTCCAAATCATCTTCTTCCCATAGTGCATCCTGGTGTCATGTGATCCCCAGGTAAGAGACGCACCCGGCCATCCACGTGATGTAGAAGAAAGCGTGGTTCACCTTCTTCCATCGCTCCGTGGTCCAGTTCTCACTGTTGTCTCTTTCGGCGGTAGACAGGGGTCATCATGGACACCTGACTGGTCTCATCTGCAGCTCCATACGCAACAAACTGATGCTCTGTGTGTTCTGACACCTTTCTATCAGAACCAGCATGAACTTCTCGAGCAGTTTGAGCTCCAGGAGCTCGTCTGTTGGATCGGACCATCAACGAGCCTCGGCCGCCCGTGACCCTGTTCACCACTGTTCCTTCCTCGGACCACTTTTGATAGACACTGACCACCGCAGACTGGGAACACCCCAGAAGAGCTGCACACACATATATTTTAGGTTTATAATTGTGATCTTTTGTCTATTTTCTTCTAGTAATCAAGGACGAGCTCATCTGAGGGCTTTGAAACTGAAGCGGGCTGCACAGGACAGCTTGTCCCGCAGGACGGGCGGCGCTGGCATGCACAGGTGCGCACCTTAATTACACAAGTCGCCTCGCTCAGGTTAGATATTATCCCATATCAAACAGCCCATTCAAAAGAGACTGAGATCAAAAAGACGACTGTGTGTGTGCGCGCTATGGGAGTTTTGATTAAGTATGACACATGCATTGATCTCCCAGATTAAAGACAGGAAGTTACAATGGCAGTTTGTTATGCCAAGTTTGAAGCCCTGCCAGATAGTGAGTCACCCGAGAGTCCAGCTCACCTCTGCAACGAGCTCAGTGTGGCCTGTTTAGATGAATACGGTGTCTGGGTAGGGTCATAGAGTCGAGATGAACTTTACTCTAGTCAAAGACGGCATCTGTCAGATCTCCATTAGAACTGTGGGAAAGAGTTTTCAAAGGTGCAGACTAACAGAAAATCGTCAGTGTGATTTATGGGATTTACTCATTTTGTTATGTTCTGTTGGCATTTTAATACTATTAGTTTTAAATCTTTACATTTAGCTTCAATTAAATTTTATTTCAGTTTCTGCTAGGGTCTTCTAGATGGTTTCCAGGATGTTGTTTTGCTCGTTCTTAAGTGCTCTGTTTTTAACAGATTGCTATGTGGTTGCTAGGGTGTTGCTATGTTGTTTTAAGTGGCTGCCAGGCTGTTCTGTTAGTCATAAGGTGGTTTAAGTGTTTTTAGCATATTGCTATGTGGTTGCTAGGGTGTTGCTATGGTGTTTTAGTTGCCTGTGGGGCTGTTCTGTTAGTCATAAGGTGGTTTAAGTGTTTTTAGCATATTGCTATGTGGTTGCTAGGGTGTTGCTATGGTGTTTTAGTTGCCTGTGGGGCTGTTCTGTTAGTCATAAGGTGGTTTAAGTGTTTTTAGCATATTGCTATGTGGTTGCTAGGGTGTTGCTATGTTGTTTTAAGTGGCTGCCGGGCTGTTCTGTTAGTCATAAGGTGGTTTAAGTGTTTTTAGCATATTGCTATGTGGTTGCTAGGGTGTTGCTATGGTGTTTTAGTTGTCTGTGGGGCTGTTCTGTTAGTCATAAGGTGGTTTAAGTGTTTTTAGCATATTGCTATGTGGTTGCTAGGGTGTTGCTATGTTGTTTTAGGTGCCTGTGGGGCTGTTCTGTTAGTCATAAGGTGGTTTAAGTGTTTTTAGCATATTGCTATGTGGTTGCTAGGGAGTTGCTATGGTGTTTTAGGTGGCTGTCGGGCTGTTCTGTTAGTCTTAAGGTGGTTTAAGTGTTTTTAGCATATTGCTATGTGGTTGCTAGGGAGTTGCTATGGTGTTTTAGGTGGCTGTCGGGCTGTTCTGTTAGTCTTAAGGTGGTTTAAGTGTTTTTAGCATATTGCTATGGTGTTGCTATGTGGTTACCAGGGTGTTGTTCTGCACTTCTTTTAGGTGTTCTATGCATTTTAAGTCATGTTGTTGCTATAGTGTTTCTATGACGATGTAGGTAGTTTCCAGGGTGTTGTTCTGCGCTCCCTAAAGCGATCTAATGTATTTTATAACATTGCTGTGTTGTTGCAACAGTGTTTCTATGGTTGTTCTAGGTGGTTGCCATGGTGTTGTTCTGCACTCCCTAAGGTGTTCTGTTTGTTTGTTGTTGCTACGGTGTTTCTATGGTGTTCTAGGTCGTTGCCAGGGTGTTGTTCGGCTCTCCCTAAAGCGTTCAAATGTATTTTAGTACATTGCTGTGTTGTTGCTATGGTGTTTCTATTGAATTCCTTCTTGTTGACAGGGTGTTGTTCTGCAGTCCCTAAGATGTTTAATATGTTTTTGGTACATTTTTGTTGTTGCTAGGGTGTTTCTATGGTGATCTTGGTGGTTGGCAAGGTGTTGTTCTGTTTGTTTTAGTACACTTTTGTGTTGTTGCTAGGTTGTCTCTATGGTGTTCTAGGTGGTTGCCAGGGTGTTCTGCAGTGTATTTTAGTACTTTTAACATTTATTTGTTTTAGTAAGTTGCCAGAGCAACTTTTTAAGTTTAAGTTTGTCTTTTTTTGAAATATTATATCAGCTTTATTTCAGTTACATGATTTTTAATAGTTTTAGTCTACCTAGTCTACCGAGTTTTAGTCTACAACAATAAAGGCTCTGGATCACCACCTGGAGTTCATCAAATTGGAAGCCGCCTTAGATGCGATTTTGGCACACGGTTCTAGAACATTTGCAACTGTTTTCTGGTTGGTCTACTGGAGTCTATATGCAAATATGATTTGTCACTGCTTCTGTTCAACCGTCTTGAAACCTGCCTCAGGAAATTAGAAGCTCTCTAGTGTGTCACGGACCACTGCTTTGCACAAGCAGAAGGAAAAGCGAGAGTGTTTCCATCTCTTGTGTGCCCCCACAAACACAAACACACACACACACACACACACACACACACACACACACACACACACACACACACATTGTATCATGGAAATCCCACAGATTACAGGCCACTGCTCACATAATTGCTATTCCACAAACCAGAGCGTAATCACCATTTCCTGCGTGACGAGTCGCTGCCACAGCACCCAGAAACGTCTTTATAGAGTCAAGGGGACCCGCTGAAAACACAGGGTTAGGTGTGACGGGGCAGGTGCCGTTTGAAAAGCATATTTATAAAGGAAAAGCATGATTTTGCCAATGCTTAGAGCACTGACAGTCGATCATACTTAACATGTTTTCTTGTGTTATTGTGGCCATTCAGGTAGTGAGATGCAAGTCATTTTAACTGCACGATTCTCTTCAAATTGGTGCTGAAAATTTTGATCACAGCAATAAATGACTTTTTAGCATATATTCACACAGAAAACAGTTATTTGAACATTTTGCAACATTACCGTTTTACTGTATCTGTATGGCAATGGCAGCATGTTTTATAAACTTTTTTTTATCATGATAAGTACGAGTGTTTAGATGTAGTTCAGATTTCAAACCACATTTAAAAGCAAAAATTTGCTTAATTTCATGTGAATTTAAGTTTTTTTTTTTTTTTGCACAGGATCCGATTTGTGCCAGATATCTGTTAAAGAACTGGAAATGGCTGACAGTGTTAAGAGGAATAGCACTTTACTGTCTTGGGAATGGGCCTTTGCCCTCTGGAGCTCCAAACAGCCGAATGCAGACCGACAGGAGGTGATAACCCGTCCTGATAATCACGTCAGCTCTGACTGATGTGTTAATTTGGTCGATAGAGATTTGGAAGGGAGGAACGTAGAGACGTTGGGGGAGGATTTTTAGAGGATGAGGGGTTGGTGAGGTTGGAGACTTGAGGAGGAAATGGGATGATGTGAAGAAGAAAAAATACTCATACGGAGAGGTGGATGTGATGATACCATAAAGGATCATAAAACATTCTCATCAACATTTCTGACTTTCTCTTTCTGTTGAGCTTTTTGCTGTTTTTCTTTTCTTTTTTTTTTAAGCAATATGACAACTTGATGGACAGATCAAAACTATTATTGAATCTCTTGCTCTCAGCCATAGCACTCAGTTGTTATTGTAATTTTTAATTATATTGTTATTTTTCATGTATTATTATTGTATATTACTGTTTATTTTTGTATTACTGCTTATTTTAATATTTTTATTACCGTTTAATTTTGTTTTCAAGATAGTTCCCGGAGTGTCGAATTGCACTTCCTAAAGTGTTCTATGCGTTTTAGCACATTGCTATGTGGTTTCTAGGGTGTAGGCATTTTTCAGCATGTTGTTTTCCACTTTCTATGGTGTTTTTAACCTGTTGCTATGTGGTTGCTAGGGTGTTGCTATGGTATCCTATTATATTGTTGTCGGGGTGTTTTGCAGTTGCTAAGGTGTTTTGAGTGTCTTAGCACACTGTTATGTGGTTTCTAAGCTGTTGCTTGAGTGTTATAAGTGGTTTCCACTTCTAAGTGTTTTATCCTATTGCTATGTGGTTGCTAGGGTGTTGCCATGGTATCTTAGTATATTGTTGTCAGGGTTTTCAGCAGTTCCTAAGGTGTTGTGGGTATTTTAACACGTGGTTTCTATGGTGTTCTAAGTGGTTTCCACTTTTGAGTGTTTTTAACCTTTTGCTAGGCTACGTGGTTGCTAGGGTGTTGCTATGGAATCCTATATGGTTGTCTGGGTTTTCTGCAGATCATAAGGTGTTTTGAGTGTTTTTAGCACACTGTTATGTGGTTTCTAAGCTGTTGCTAGAGTGTTCTAAGTGGTTTCCATTTCTAAGTGTTTTATCCTATTGCTATGTGGTTGCTAGGGTGTTGCTATGGTATCTTAGTATATTGTTGTCAGGGTTTTCAGTAGTTTCTAAGGTGTTGTGGGTGTTTTAACACATTGTGGTTTCTATGGTGTTCTAAATGGTTTCCACTTCTGAGTGTTTTTAACCTTTTGCTAGGCTACGTGGTTGCTAGGGTGTTGCTATGGAATCCTATATGGTTGTCTGGGTTTTCTGCAGATCATAAGGTGTTTTGAGTGTTTTTAGCACATTGCTATGTGGTTTCTAAAGTGTAGCTAGGGTGTTCTAAGTGGTTTCCACTTCTAAGGGAACGCCAGTCCTAGAGAGCCACTGTCCTGCAGTGTTTAGCTCCAACTCTAATCAAACACACCTGAACAAGCTAATCAATCTCTTCAGGAGTACTAAAGCTAGAGACAGGTGAGGTATTTTTTTTTTTAAGGTTGGAGCTAAATTCCACAGGACAGCGGCTCTCCTGGACCGACGTTGCCTATCCGTGACCTATTGGTATGTGGTTGGTAGGGTGTTGCTATGGTGTACTAGGTGGTTGTCAGGGATTTCTGCAGTTCCTAAAGTGTTTTGAAAGGTTTCTAAGGTGTTGCTAGGGTGTTGTTTTGCACTTTCTAAGGTGTTCTGTGGTTTTAGTACACTTTTTATTCTTTCTTCTGAATATACAGTTTGGTCATAAGATGGGTTAGAACCAAATGAATTTAGTGGCACTAACATGAAGCTTGGCGCAGTGTGTGTGGTGTATTTTAATATATGTGACCGTGAATAAGATTTCATATCTTGCAATACTAAACCAACTAGATGGTCACAAAACCGTTGTATTTGCATTTTAAGGATTGAATACCACAATACTAAGATGGCACTTAGATACCATCCCAGTCATGTGTGTTGATGTGAGAGACGGACAGTGGAAGGTCAAGCCAATAATATTCTCCAGTCCTGTTTGAGATTAGATTCCAGGCATTCTGTAGGAAGCTCCCACAATGTGATCAATCTCTCAGACATGCGCGCACACACACACACACACGTACACACACGGTTTCCATGGTGTTGTTCTGGACTTTCTGAAGTGTTCTGTTTTAGTGCGTTGCTGTGTTTTCTAGGGTGTTATGCCATTCTTAGGATGTTTTAAGGGTTTTAGCATATTACTATGTGGTTGCTAGGGTGTTATAGGTTGTTTCCATGGTGTTGTTCTGCTCTTCCAAAGGTGTTTTATGTGCTCTTTATACATTACTTTGTAGTTGCTATGGTGTTCTATGTGGTTGCCAAGGTGTTCTGCGGCTCCTAGAGTGTTTTGAGTGTTTTTAGTATATTTCTATGTCGTTGCTAGGGTGTTTCCATGTTCTGTTTTTGTACATTGCTTTGTGGTTGCTAGGTTGTTCTATTATGGTTGTCCGGGTGTTCTGCGGCTCCTAGGGTGTTATAAGCTTATTTCTATGTGGATTCTAGGGCTTTATAGGTGGTTTCCATTGTGTTGTTCTACACTTTCTAAGGCGTTTTCTGTGCTTTTTCTTCATTGCTGTGTGGTTTCTAGGGTGTTGCTATGGTGTTCTATGTAGTTGCCAGGGTGTCCTGCTGCTTCTAGCATGTTTTAAGTGTTTTTAGTATATTTCTATGTCGTTGCTAGGGTGTTTCCATGTTCCATTTTAGTACATTGCTTTGTGGTTGCTAGGTTGTTCTATTATGGTTGTCAGGGTGTTCCGCGGCTCCTAGGGTGTTTTAAGCTTATTTCTATGTGGTTGCTAGGGATTTATAGGTGGTTTCCATGGTGTTGTTCTATACTTCCTAAGGTGTTCTGTTTTAGTACATTGCTCTGTGGTTGCCAGGGTGTTGTTATGGTGTTCCACATGGTTTTCAAGATGTTCTCTATTTTTTTGTTTTGTTGTTCTTAAACCACACACGTTTTAGAGGTTTGACTAGTATGAACACTAAGTATGATCAGATAAGTATGCTTGACTTAGCAACCACCACTAAATATCAGCAATCGTTTAGAGTTTGTGTTGAACAGAAGGTGTAAATGAGCTGAGGAGCTGGAGGTGAGAGTCAAACCCAACACTGACATCTAGTGTCTCTGGTCTAATCAGCACCGCTAATAAATCCCCTCCCTATCAAATCTCACAGATGCTCTTTGATGGAGGGATCCAGTGGCACTTTTCACTTGGACCAGTAAGAATCTATCTAGCAACCTTCTAAACCTCCTTAGCAACCACATAGTAACATCCTGGCAACCATCCACAACACACGCCTTGTTCCCAGTGGAGAAGAGACTGATAATCATCTCTGTAAATTCCAGCTCCGCTCAGAGGTGCAGAAAGGAGCGACACACCAAAAAAACAGCCAGAAACTGTGAGGAAAACACACACTCACACACACACATGTTGTGTTTTCATGTTTTATGGGGACATTCCATAGGCGTAATGGTTTTTATACTGTACAAACTGTACATTCAAGAAAATTCTGTATGATTTATAAGCTTGTTTCCTCATGGGGACCAAAAAAATCTCCCCACAAGATCAAAATTTACTAGTATTACTGTACCTGTGGGGACATTTGTGTCCCCATAACGTAGGGAATACCCACACACACACACACACACACACACACATGCCTCATGTATGGCTGTCAAGCCGGGGCAGATCACAGGTATGTGAAGGGCCTTCAGGAGGATGATGGTTAGAGAGACGGGATGGGCGCGGAGAGGACAGATCTGACATGCGTGAGTTATTGCGACAGAATGGACGCATTACTGCTTCGTTAGCATAAAATGGAGGCACAGACAGACACATGCGACAACATTCACGAGCTCTAGACGGGGGCTGAAATCTTGACTCTTTTGTGGATTTGTTGAAAAAAGCCACAATGCTAGATTTACGTTGTTTGATGCGTTTAACACATTTAAAAATACGGCATGTTTTTGTGGTGTGGTCGCAGCGCAGGCAGTGATTGATACGGCATGTATCCTTAGACATACCAGTTTTACCGATAAAATAAAAAAATAATATAAAATAAAATATAAAAAAAATAACATTTAAAAAAAAATTTATATATATATATATATATATATATATATATATATATATATATATAAAATGTAAATAAGTAAATACTTAAATACTCGGCTTAACTAGAAAAATCTATATTTCTAATAAAAATGCCCATGGATTTTCCCCCTTTTATGACTTAACCACATTTTTAAAATCGGGCTACTTCGTATATCCAAGTTTTCCAGGACTGTGGGAATCCTGGTTAATCAAAGACAAAAAGGAGGGAATTAAAATAAGAAATAACTTGATTTTTAGCTTAGGCCTTCAGTTTTTCTAGGAGAAACAATTGAGATTTGGGCTTTCATTTCTCTTTCCCCTGGTTATTTTTATGCGTGTAGAGCTCAGAAATGTCCTCTTGCCCTGTTGCATCATCTCCATTTTTTCCTGTTGATAATCACTGTCGTTTCTTTTTACAGCATAAGGTGACTTTTCACATTTCCAGGCTGCGTTTCCATAGATGGTTCCTAGACATCCAAGAGCAGGCCAAAGACAACTGGGCAAAATAAAAACCTGCCACTATCCCGAATGAGGAACCGAGGCTGCGGCGGGCGATTTATTCCGCTCAACTAATGTCTAATGTCTGTCTGGGCAGATGAGAAAGAACTTAGGACTTCCTTTTTTTAGCATGTGCTTGTGCACGGAGCAGCGGCCGTGGTTTGGTTGGGTTTGGTGTGGGTACGATCAGCTGCCGTTGGGAAAGGAGGGCCGAGTCGTGTGCCCATGGAGGAGAGATCCATATAGGAGCGGCGAAGTGTTCGTCTAGCCATGAGTCACTCTTTCTGTTTATCTACAGGCCGCCTCGCAGTCATCGCTCCGACTCCTGCCACCATGGAAACTGTCCGGACACCACGGCAACCGTCTGTTCCCCCCATGCGGGTCGCCACACTCCACTCGAGGAATTCCGTAATAGTGGCTACGGAAAGACACCTTCCCATGTGGTTTGCCTCTGGATGTCATCGCCTGAAATGATGACGACATGTTCCACATCACCAGCTGACCGTACAGGAACAGGTGCAAACTGAATTATTGTCCGTCCAGTCGTCTGTCTATCCATCTTTCCTTCCATCCATCCCATCTGTCTATCCATCCATTCATCCATCCATCCCATCTGTCTGTTTATCCATCTGTCTGTCCATCCATCCATCCATCCCATCTGTCTGTTCATCCATCCATCCATCCATCCATCCCATCTGTCTATCCATCCATCTCATGTCTTTCCATCCATTCATCCATCCATCCAATCTGTCTGTTTATCCATCCATCCATCCCATCTGTCTATCCATCCATCCATCCATCCATCCCATCTGTCTATCCATCCATACATACATCCATCCATCCATCCCATCTGTCTGTTTATCCATACATACATCCATCCATCCCATCTGTCTGTTTATCCATACATCCATCCATCCCATCTGTCTGTTTATCCATCTGTCTATCCATCCATCCCATCTGTCTATCCATCCATACATCCATCCATCCCATCTGTCTGTTTATCCATCCCATCTGTCTGTTTATCCATCCATCCATCCATCCCATCTGTCTGTTTATCCATCCAATCTGTCTGTTTATCCATCCATCCATCCATCCCATCTGTCTATCCATCCCATCTGTCTGTTTATCCATACATCCATCCATCCCATCTGTCTATCCATCCATACATCCATCCATCCCATCTGTCTATCCATCCCATCTGTCTGTTTATCCATCCCATCTGTCTATCCATCCATACATCCATCCATCCCATCTGTCTGTTTATCCATCCCATCTGTCTATCCATCCATACATCCATCCATCCCATCTGTCTATCCATCATGAAGGAAATCATGATGCAAAAAAGGCTTTATTGTCTTAATCCAAAATATAATTAATTTTCTTATTATTTTCGTTTCGGAGTTAAATGTGACCTGGACGTGTTCTTGACAGGTTGCGTGACAGTCACTCATCAGCTCATTATGACACACACCACGCATGTAGAATCTCTCCAGCGGACTGGTAATGACTCATGTCTCTGTCACATCAGCACTGCTTCATTTGGTTTAGATGATGAAGCTTCAGTGTCGAGATCCTTGACACCCCCGGAGCAAAGAGACAGTAGAATGATTGAACTTCCCACAATCCCACACATGTACGGAATTATGAACCTTCTTATTTGCTTAATCCACATATTTGTCTTCAGAGTGGATCTAACATATGTGGTAACTATTAAATAATGTCAAATGATTCAGTGGGTCATGCACAATATATCATTGGGACACTTTTTCCCAGTCATCTCAATGGCAAAAAAGTGTCCCAATCAACCTGAATTCACCCTAAAATATTAATATATATAGATATAATTTATTTTACTTTCTCAAAATGAAAATTGCTCATATTTCATACCTCACATTACGAAAGTAAACTGGGTTTCATGTCATTTCATGTTGACTTCAAAGTTGATTGATTTGCATATGGGGTCGTTTATGTGTGAGCTGTTATTGCTTTCACAACGAAGCTTGGGTGGCTGTCGTCAACTCTGTTTTGTTTTGGAGAGACAACTGAAGTCATATTTCAGATGCTGTCAAGCCAATAACCGTGTGCGCTCGACGAGACGTCGATAACATCGGTGGAGAGTTCCAGATCATCTCTCTCGGCCGCGTAAATCTATTTGCAGTGGTTTGCGAGGACTATCTTGTTATATCCTGGAGCCGTTCTCATAAGAAACAGCTCCGTCGTGCCAGTGTGCACAGCAGCGAGGGTCCAAGAAAAGCTTGGAGGGCTAGTTCAGATAGCCGCAAGTCTAAATGCAGCCACGCTAACCACGAGGCTCGTAGCCCGACCGTGGCCGCCAAGAACATCGAACACCTTTGGGTGATGGCCGACCGCGGGAGGCGAAGACGTCCGGGTATACATCTGCGAGCGGATCTGACCACACGATACCGTCCGGACGACTCTGCAGGAAGCGTATGGATCGCACATAAGTGCACGTTATTGGACGTATGCAAGGCCGGTTGCACAATGGATCTATGACTGGGCTGCTTTTCAATTTCAACAAGGTCTCAGCTGGCATTAACCAGAAGGAAATATTATATTATTAATGGCTTTCTTGCCAAGAACGAGGGGGCACAGATGAAGCATTGCTGTATATGTGAAGCCTGTAAAGATGCTTGTTGTGGAAAAACTTCGAGACACCTCCGTTGACAGGAACAGAAGCCTCCTGACGTGCTTCCATCTCAGTGGATCAGTTATACCTCACACGAGAAACCATAATTTGTGGCTTTTCCCCTTCATTTTCACTTCTGCATACACTCACCACGTTACAAAATGCATTTGGCTCATAAAACTCTATCTTTCCATGGCTCAGTGTGACTTTGTAAACTGTTTTTGGTGGACAATTTTGCAAGCCCTTGGTGGAATTAATTTCCACCGATTTATTAGGATGATTGGCATGGCTTCTTTGTGCCTAAAAAAAAAAAAACGATAGGTTGGGTCGCTCACTCGCGTTACCAAAAGAGTTGCATAATACTAGGTTAGTTGAGGCTTAAAACCACCTAATTCCTGATTTTAAAGTGCACAAATTACGCTTTTCCAGGAATTCAGTTTCATTTAGTGTGTAATATAGCTGTTTGTGAATGTAAAAGATCACAATCCCTCTACTGTCAGGATTTACTAAAGACATGCAGTGAAAAATCTTTATGGGAGACTGAGATCAGAGCAAAGTCGGCTCTCGGAAAGACGGGGTTTACAATCGTTTTGAATCGTTTCGAATGCTGTGAGAAAAGCGGTGATGTGTATTATGAGAAAATTAAAGTGTTTTTTGGCCTTGGATGCTGGTAAACTATGGAGGACCAGGAGTGACACATAAAAATAAAACGAAGAATCAATTAATTCATTTAATAATTCACACATAAAAATGTATATAAATAAATCACATTTATAAAGGCAAATGAATAGACATATTTAAAGTTGTTTATTTAATTCCTGTTTTTAAACGTAGATTAATATAACAATAAAAAAATACATTTGTAAATCATTTTAAATCGCGTTTTAAAAAAGGATTTGCCAAATGCTTTTCTTTATCCATTTGTCAATCGAGTGCTAAAATGCCAATGGACAGCACACACGGGGGAGCAACCAATCAGCTTTCGCCTCAATTCGAAGAGCCGACCCTCTCTAGAAGAGTTCGAGCAACACGATCACGCAAAATGTCAGGCGAATCTGAACGTGTTTGGAGAGGTTATAATGGTTTTCGTCGGTCTGTCCTCAGCGACACAACAACACATCCTGCCGTCTCTTCTGCCGGTACATCCAACGACTGGTGTTGTTCGAGAACGCTTGGAAGTTCAACCATAGCGTGAGGGCCGCGGAGTCGCTGAATGACCTCAAACTGAACCCAAATCCTTCCATTTATTGTACAAACACAATATATTATTGTCTTCCCTCAACTGAAAAACTCTTTTACATATAAAATGATAATCGAGAGGAGAATTTCTTTCGCAAAAATCAGCTAAAGATAACAAATCATCTACAATACCTCTAAAAACACGTTCAGATTCGCCTGACATTTTGCGTGATCGAACTCTTCTAGAGAGGGTCGGCTCTTCAAATTGAGGCGAAAGCTGATTGGTTGCTCCCACGTGTGTGCTGTCCAATGGCATTTTAGCACTCGATTGAGGAATGGATAAAGAAAAGCATTTGGCAAATCCTTTTTTTAAAAGCCATTTAAAATGATTTACAAATGTATTTTTTTATTGTTCTATTAATCTACGTTTAAAAACAGGAATTAAATAAACATCTTTAAATATGTCTATTTATTTGCCTATATAAAAGTGATTTATTTATATACATTTTTATGTGTGAATTATTAAATGAATTAATTGATTCTTCGTTTTATTTTTGTGTGTCACTCCTGGTCCTCCATAGTAAACCTGTTGTAGAAGATGCGAAACAAAATTAGGAGCTTTTAAAACAACATTACAGGGCACTTTAAACAAACCCTAACAAAATTAACAACGCTAAGCTCAAGAGTTGAACTCGTATGATGACGAAGAAAAAATTAGCTTCGGGGAAAAGGTATTTGCACACATCATACAGACTTTTTATATGTTTTTATAAATCATTTGCATTGAAGTGTTTGTCCATTTATTGTGTGATCAAGAAGTCTTTCCGTAGTGAATGTTTGGAATATCTGTGGTGGGATTCCTGTAGGAACAGGACAAAAACAGTCTCCATGTGGCTCACTGGTACCTCCTTTTCACTCGCACAACACATTTTTTTGTTCGAGCTGCGCAATCCACATGTACGTTTATGTCATGCTGGAAATGTTACATGATGAATCATTGTTTGTTTATTGATTTTATTTTAAAACCTAGAAGAACTGAACTTTCATGGTCATGCTGACATTTCCAGCTTTAGCAAACAAAGAACAAAACATCTAAAAATGAGCAGAAACGTCAACGCTGTTGTCTTGCAGTTTATGAATGGTGCGAGCGAGGCCTGGGGGGGGTGTTCCAGAAAGCAGGTTATGTGACATATCCAGGTATGTTTAAGAGTAAGTAAGCTGATAACCTCAACTTTCGGTTCCAAAAACGGCGGTAACTTTCAGGGTATGTAAGTATCCATAGCAACTTACTCTCTGAACATAACCTGCTCCGGAGGAGGTTATGTTTGAGGGTTAGTTTACTTAAGAGGTATTCAGATGTGTGTTATTTAATGAATATAGTTTTATTATGGAAACTACATTTCTAAATTTGTTATATATATAATATTATATTATACAATACATACGTACATATATGTATAAAAGCTTTATATATAAAGTTTAAAGCACTATTATAATGTTTAAATGTTTATTCAATTTATATATAATATATGTAATTATTTTATTGTAATCACACACATCTGATGTGCTTTTTTTCCTTTTTATAACAGGACGTTTTCTATTCTATAATTTCTGTAATAAAATGCATATGTAATATCTTATTAAATATTTAGCATCAAACAAACAATATAAGTCTTATTCTCAATGAATAAAGATTACTTGTTCAATAAAAAAGATTGAAAAAATGATTACACAACCACCAAATAGGTGGCGATGTGCACTAAGTAGGTTATGTAAATCGTCATTAAACAAAAGAAGGAGGAAGTGGAATGGCGTGCTTTTTCCATGGTGAATCATCGATTCGTCACTCGGTTGAGAATGTCTTCTGTGTTAACCGGGAACATACTCTGGGTTGACTGAACTTAATCCCTGATGCGTTTTTGGAACCAGCATACCTTGAGTAAGCAAGGTTTGAGTTAATCAACCTTGAGTTCAGGGTATGTGTGACGGTAAGTTAACCTTGCTTTCTGGAATACCCCCCTGGAAAACAACGTCAACCTAAAATAAAGTGTTCACCAATGGATCTGCACTGAATTGATTTTTATATGAATTTTTGTATGAAATATGTTTTACTCTAAAATTGCTAGGAAATCAAAGCCATGAATCTAAACAAGTCGTGTTCCAAATGCGAGGTTAATATGTCATAAAAAGAGCTTTCGGTAAGAATTTGTTTGGGCGCGGTACCATTATTTTCCAATACGCTCATTTTGGACGATTTTTTTCAGGACCATGTAACCTTTTCAAATCATGTCAGTATTTTTGTGTTCGGATAGCAAGTGTCAAAACATTTACCAAGTTTTGTACCACTCCGGTGAAGTAAAATTTTTTAAAAACAAACAAAAACGTCTCGGGTTACGACTGTAACCCTTGTTCCCTGAGAAAGGGAACGAGACACTGCGTCGCGTATCCACACCTCTCCATGCCTGGGAGCGGCTTGTTTCATCGCGAAAGCTAACTCTATTGTGTGCCGGCGTCCCTTTGTAGCTTCCGTGTATGCCGTCACATGTTACGTCATGACGCAACACCAATCAGGATTGGAATAGTTTCATTCATGCTTCAGACGCGGCACGCTGAGGGCGTTCCCCAAAGTGTCGTTATCGACGCAGTGCGAGTTCCCTCGAAAGGGAACTTAATTTTATTGGTAAAAAAATGGCCGAACAGCACCAGAGGATTAAGCCTGGTTGGTATCAAAGCTCGTTTATGCCACTGAATAGAAAATTGTGACTTTTAACCTCGCGATTCTGACTTTTTTTCTTGCAACTGATCGTTCGCAAAGCCCCGCCCCCTTTAGTTACTGTTATGTCCGACAACCCATGCGCTCTCACGCCACACATCATGTTCTCACGAAGTGAAAAATACGAAAGAGGACACTGACAACGCATGAAACAGTTTCATATTTAATATATTGTAATGTTTTAAAGAAGTTTAATCAATAAATGGCGTCTAGTGTGTCTTTAATATGTCATGACAGATCGCTGTAGCTCCTCGTGAAGCGATCATCTCTTCATACTAGTTCATTTATAGCATCAAATAAACATGAATGAACATCAGAAGGAATGTTGTTTCAAGCGCGGAAAGACGTGAGTTCAAGTTCACTAACGTTAATCTACTAACTCACCTGACCGCTTTGTCGGACAAAATGGCCGATTCGGGGTTCTGATTGTTCAGATCGCCTGTCAATCAAACTATTTGCGACGGGTCAATTGTGAGATAAAAATGTACTTTTATTTTATTCCCTGGCCTAAACAAGTTTCCATAGGCTAGCAAAGTTAGTAAAGTACTGACGTACTACATTCACCATGTTGTCATGTGACCTACCAGCGTCAGTTGCGTCGCTTCACTGCCATTCACAAATCCTCTCCCAAGGCCTCATGGGATAGTAAAGTGTCCATCATATGCACACTTCAGTTTTAGTACTTTTTGCCATCTCTTTTATGAGTACTGTGAATTCAAACATACTATTTTTGTCACATACACTTTTTTCACCGACTATATAGTAGGGAATGAGATGCAGCCATGGTCTCCAAAAGCCAAGGAAGTATGGTGATCCGTATGAACAGGAAACAATAACATGTGGGCCGTCGCTCCTGTCCTCACAGCCTCATGTTTACCACATCGACTTGATCTGTCTTTGTGGTTTTCTTCTTTGCCGTGAGAATATACGTTTCACATTTCACGTTTCAGATGAGCATCATTCAGTGGTTTCATCAGTCCAGCGCACTTCCTTTAAAAACAGCAAGCAGACTTTGGGAACTCTGTGTTGTGACGCTGAGATTGTGCTGACCCATTGACCGACACTGAGCTGTACGGGCATAAAAGAGGTGCTCCTAAAGGATTTTCCAGAGGCAGACTCAAAAACGCAAACCAAGAAAGTGTCACACGCTGTTGTAAACAGGAAGCGCTGGAACTTTACGTGGCCGCATACATCCTGCTGGGCTGGTCGATGGCCAGACGGCTATTCCTGGATGTGACGGACAAACCAGATAGAAACTGGATTAACCTATAACTAGGGGTTGGCGGTATGACACAAGTCTTATATTTTATATCGCGAGCACAAATGATCAATTATTTTAAAATATTTAATTGTTAAACAAAACCGAAAAGCAGGTGGTCAACCAACTACGCTGTAAAAACAAAGCTAGGCTTAGAAGAAAGAGACACTTGCGTAAGACGAGTCGAGTGAATGGGGACGAAGAGATTCCCAGACTTGAATCGATCAGGTTAACACCTGCTTTACCCTCTCGGGATTGACCTTTCACTTCTGACCTGATAATCTTCAGGTTTTCTTAATCGTACAAGACGTCTTCCTGGCCGGAAGTGCGACGTGGAGGAAGCGCGAATGAGGAAAGCGCCGTTTGGCTTGGAGGTAACGGCAGCAAACGACTTTAATGACGTCTCATGTAGAATTGTGTGAAATGGAGACTTTTCCCAAACATGTCAACACAACATGCAGCATATCAGCAAATTTATTTTGAAATTAAGCTATTTTAGTGTAAACTAAAAAACTAAATGTAAAAAAATTAAAAAACTGGAAAAATAAATGTTGAATGATGGGCTGAAGTGTGAAATAAATTTACATTTATGTGTGCAGAGGGAATTTCCCACTTTTTCTAGAATTAAATTATTTCTATAAATAATATTTCATCACATAAATTATGAAATATAATACATAATAATAGCATATATATATATATATATATATATAAAATTATAAAAAAATAGTATTCTGGCTGACAGTATAGTTTATAAGTATATCAATATATTAATATTATTTTAAATAATTGTTTTAATTATTTAATTGTTTTAGTAGTATATTTTCATCAAAAATAAGTTATAAATAGTTTATTATTATTATATTTAGTTTTTAAATAATTTATTTTATTTATATTATATACTTATTTTATTATAAAAATTAATATATATATATATATATATATAATATTAATATATTTAAAATAATAAATTATATATATATATATATATATATATAATTTATTATTTTAAATATGAGTGAAGAGCAAAACACTAAACTTGGTTAAGGTATTTATCTGACAACATTATTTAGTAAATTACAGGTTTTATTTTACTGTGCAAACAAAATGCATAGAAAACAAAAATCTCAGGAAAAGGCAAACATTGACTACAACATCACCAGTTGTTAATATTTTGCTGGTTCTCTCTTGTTTTTGAACGCTTTCATAATATCTTTGTATGACGGCCTGTTCAAAAATTACAATGTCTTCCCGATATGCCATCATTTTTGGCTTCTATTGTTTATGTATTCGCATATTTGGATGGCAGTTTTGATGAAACGCATTGTAGCTTTTTGTCCGTTGTGGATTGGTTGCTTTCGCCGCACCAACATTAGCGTTCAGGTCATCACCTGCTTTGCCCTCTTGGGATTGACCTTTCACTTTTGACCTGATAATCTTTGGGTTTGTCTTCCTGGAACTTAATCATCTGCCATGAAATGGTGGGAAAAGAAGAGTTTTAATTGGATGCCAAGCATCTCCAGTAATCCATTCCCAGTCCTTTTGAAGAGCAAGAACACAAGCCTTTATCAGATGCTCTGGTCATTCCACAGATTACACCCTGCTGTTGTTTTCAGGACGTTCCGAAAAAGGGAAGGAGTGGATTCGGGCTTCGAGCCACCGGTTTCGGGGGGCCGTGGCCTGAGATGGTCGGTGTGTTTGGGAAGAGGGTATCAGGAAGGCTTAAGCTCAAACATACAACCAAAACCAGAGCATTCCAATGGTCACTACTGCTTCCCCTGCCCACCAGAGCAGAAAATAGGGCGAGTGACCTCTCCAGGAAGGCTGTGTGTCTTGGACAATACCAGAATCCCTTTGTGGTTTCAATAAAGTAGACGTTTTTCAATATTTATATGTTGTGCAGAACATCTGATGGTTGAAATTAATTAATCAAGAAAACATTCTGTTCTGGAAGTGACGTGGAGGAACCGCAAGCTAGGCGAGCGGCGTTTGGCTTGGAGGGAGCGTCGGTAAAGACGCAAATATCTTTAACGACGTGTCATGTATGAATTGTGTGAAATAGAGACCCTTCCCAAAAACGTCAACAAAACAGGCTCTCGGACTTGCAGTGAACCAGCGCTGGGGCCGCACTTTTCTACATTTGGATGACAGTTTTGATGGAACATATTGGAGCTTTTTGTCCGTTGTGGATTGGTTGCTTTCTCTGCACCAACATCAACGGCTCTTATGGTGGCGTTTAGTTTGAGGTTTCTGTGCTTTATTTGCACCAATATTTAAAAGCAATAGCGTTTTGGCTCGTGCAACACTAAAAAACAAGGTTCTTTATTGGAATCTGTTGTTCTGTTAAGAACTTTTAAAATCCAGAAAGTGATTCTTTATAATGGAAAAAAGATTCTTTAGATTTTTAAAATGTTCTTCACATAAAGGTCGGCATGAAATATCTTTTTTCCCTATTGGGACGCATTTTCGAGAGAAACTGCTTCTCAAATAAGAACAAATGTTTGATTTCGTCTGTGTGGAATTGATTGGATGGTTGTGCTTTGCTATTGGTGGATCTCATGTGAGTGATACGTTGCCCCAAAGATTATGAATTAAATGTGCAGATAAAAAATTTATAATAAATACTGCAATATTCCATAAAAAAATAAGAATTTACCCTTCGCAAATAATTTGATTGACAGGCGATCTGACCAATCAGAACCCCGAATCCGTCATTTTGTCCGACAAAGCGGTCAGGGGAGTTAGTAGATTAACGTTGGTGAACTTGAATCACGTCTTTCCGCGCTTGAAACAACATTCCTTCTGATGTTCATTCATGTTTATTTGATGCTATAAATGAACTAGTATGAAGAGATGATCGGTTCACGAGGAGCTACAGCGATCTGTCACCACACATTAAACACACACTAGACGCTATTTATCGATTCAACTTCTTTACAAAATTACAATATTTTAAATATTAAACTGTTTCATATGTTGTCAGTGTCCTGAAATGAATTGTCATGTTTGATTTCATTCACTAAAAGGTTCTCAAAATAATCAAGTAAACCTAAGTTGCTTCATCTTGAAATATCGCCAACAATATAAAAGTAATTCTTACATTTGCATTATAAAAACGAGTAAGAATTTCACAGCAAAAAGACCACGAGCTGAAGGTAGACATTTTTACTCTCCGAAAAAGTACGAACTATCGATCTGACGACAGAAAGCATGCAGCAGATTGTGCGCAATATGTTTCTCCGCAAAGTTTTAGAGGTCTTCGCATCAAATACGATGAAGTACACTCTAAAAAATGCTGGGTTAAAAACAACCTAAGTTGGATTTAAAATGGACAAACCCAGTAATCGGGTTGTTTTAACCCATCGATTGGGATAAACGTTTGCCCAACCTGCTGGGTAGTTTTATTTAACCCAACTATTGAGTTGTTTTAACTTTAAATTTAATTGCTTATTAATAAATGTTCATCTTTTTGATTTATTATTGTTGCCTCTTTAATTTCCAACATATTTTGGGCTCATTTTAAGCCAGACATGCAGTACCTGTTAAGCAATAGCTGGGGCCAGCAAACATTTAACCCAACCGCTGGGTCAAAACAACCCAGTTTGTCAATTTTCAACCCAACTTGGGTTGTTTTAACCCATCGATTGGGTTAAATGTTTGCCCAACCTGCTGGGTAGTTTTATTTAACCCAATTATTGAGTTGTTTTAACTTTAAATTAAATTGCTTATTAATAAATGTTCATCTTTTTGATTTATTATTGTCGCCTCTAGTAATTATGTGTCGGATTTTTAATTTCCAACATATTTTGGGCTCATTTTAAGCCAGACATACAGTACCTGTTAAGCAATAGCTGGGGCCAGCAAACATTTGACCCAACCGCTGGGTCAAAACAACCCAGTTTGTCCATTTTCGACCCAACTTGGGTTGTTTTTAACCCAGTGCAGCTTTATAGGGTTAAAGGAGGTCAGGCTGATTTTTAGAACCTGGTTGACTCACTAATGACCAGCTAAAACCAGCTACCATGTTCCAAAACAGCAATTTTGGAATGTTCCTCGTTGTCTTTTCAGATTCTTAAATGCATGGAATTGCCGCTCGAGGCCATCTTTACAGTGTTTACCAACTAATCATTAACTATTTCAGTCATGGAAAGCACATCGCTGCATTGAGAAACTTTTTAATTGTTTTCCTCCATGTTGAACTCGAGGGCAACCTACGATTTGCGGAAAAAATGGGAAGCACTCTTTTTTTGTGGGATTACCCATTCTGGTTGTTCAGTCTTCCAGAATGGAGACCTCACGGAGGGGAAACTGAAGCAAATGAAAACCAGAAAACAGAAAAATAAACATGCACGCGGAGTTAAAACTGGTGCGCTTTCTTGGACAAACAATCTCTGGTGTTTGTTTGGGTTTCGCGTCTCATTCCAAGACGCTAATTTGTTTTGTCTGTAGTTGTGCCTGGTTGTTTGTCTGAGGTAAATTCTCTAGCTCCTGGGTTTTCAGATTGTCAGAAGCCACAAGTGCGCTTGCAAAGTCTACTTCGAGATGAAACATTCCTACTTCACCGCATTTGATTATCTAGCAAGTTCAACCTTTACAAACCGCACACATCGCGCTTCCCTTATACGTACATTTGAGCATATTTTTAAAAAAGAGTACTTATTATAGAAATGATGTATTTTAAAACAATATACTATATGCAAACTAATAAATTAAAATATTTAAATGGATATTAAATACAATTAGTTGACCCACTTAATTATGATTTCATTTTATGTAATTTCATGTTTACTTCTTTAAAATATGGTTAAAGTTAAATACACTTTAATATCATTTCTAATTAAACTTATGTCATTTATTTAAATATATGTGTAATTAGGCATTCGTAATGAAGTTGCAATATAGTACATTAAAGTATATTAACGCTACAGTCAACACATTAAAATAAAAGATTATTAAAATGTACTTTAAAGTAAAACTTTTAGATTTACGTTACAAAGTGCACTTTTTTAGTGTACTTAAGAAAAAAAATGTATTCTAAGTGCCTTTTATTTTAACACTTAAGATTCAATACAATTAAGCGCACCTCAAGGGTTAGCAACAGGATTTGACATTAACTTTTTTGCTATTACTTTTATTCACTAAATATTAACAGTTCTTAAATCTACAATGATGAAATGTTTGACTGGAAAAAGTCACAAAAAAGTGATTATTCGAGTAATCAATCGATTTATTTTGATTGATTAATCGAGTAATCGGATAAATGAGTGGACTTTAAATGACTTAAAATACATATATAACAACAATAATAATTGTTAGGTTTTATTAAAATACATAATATAATATACAAAATATCAACTTATGCGCTTTACTTATTCTAACAAATGCCTGCAGAGGGCGCCAACTGCCTGGCGATTGTTGTTGTTAAACTTTATAGCGTGATCAAAACATTTAATTCAAACACACACTTAATCTTCGATATTTGGCCACTTCTTTACAAAAGAAATGCTAATTTCTTGAACGTGGACATCAAAACATGTTTTATTTTGAAATCTCGATGAACAATAATTTGCATATTTAGAAATATTTCTCCTGAGTTGGCGTAGGTTTGTAAATCGTTCATTAAAAAATCTGGTAAAATGGCACACATTGCGTTCGCAGATGAATCTTATAACCCAACCCAAACTCACAGCATAGGCAGAGATGGAGTTTATTAACTGAGCTGATTAGAAGATGTAAATGATAACCGTGCAACACTTCGCTATGAAACGCAAAGCGCGTCAGACTGTGTCCGTTCCCAAATGCGTGTTATTGGAAACCCAAACAGCACATGCAGAGAGAGCAGGGCTGGGTTTTAAAATGTATTTCACTACAGATTACAAAATACATGCTTTAAAATTGTAATTTGTAACGTATTTCGTTACATTACTCAAGTTTAGTAACTTAATCTAAATACTTTAGAATACTTTGGAATCTAATAAGTGTGAAACAAACACAAAAAAGGTTATTGCGAGTTTTTATCTCACAATTCTGACTTTTTCCCTCAGAATTGTGTGATATAAAGTTGCAATTGAGAGTTATAAAGTCAGAATTATGAGATAAAACTCACAATATTGAGAAAAGTCATAATTATGAGATATAAACTTGCAATATTGAGAAAAGTCGGAAATTATGAGATATAAACTCACAATATTGAGAAAAATCATAATTATGAGATATAAACTCACAATATTGAGAAAAGTCATAATTATGAGATATAAACTTGCAATATTGAGAAAAGTCGGAAATTATGAGATATAAACTCACAATATTGAGAAAAATCATAATTATGAGATATAAACTCACAATATTGAGAAAAGTCATAATTATGAGATATAAACTTGCAATATTGAGAAAAGTCGGAAATTATGAGATATAAACTCACAATATTGAGAAAAGTCATAATTATGAGATATAAACTCGCAATATTGAGAAAAGTCAGAATTATGAGAAATAAACTCACAATATTGAGAAGTCAGAATTATGAGATATAAACTCGCAATATTGAGAAAAGTCAGAATTATGAGAAATAAACTCACAAAATTGAGAAAAGTCAAAATTATGAGATATAAACTCACAATATTGAGAAAAGTCAGAATTATGAGATATAAACTCACATACTAAATTCACAATTGCAAGAAAAAAAGTCAGTATTGCAAGTTTATATCTCCTAATTCTGACTTTATAACTTGCAATTGTGAGTTTAAATCTCACAATTCTGAGAAAAAGAAGTCAGAATTGTGAAATGCAAACTCACAATTGTGAGAGAAAAAAACAAATTGTGAGTAAAAGTTGCAGTGACGAGTGAATTATAAAATGACTCACAAAACATGAAAACAGTGGAAAACATGAAACTGAACTCCACTTTTTCAGACGGTCAGAGTCAGAGAATCACCAATCGCTGTTTAAATGACATTAAAACTCAAAGTAATCACTTTGGTAATCTAAAACACTTTTCAGATGTAACTGTAATCTGATTACCACCCATTTAAAATGTAACTGTAATGAAACACAGTGACTCAAATTTTGTATTTAAAATACGTCACTAAGTTACTTGTATTTCGTTACTCCCCAAACCTGAGAGAGAGTTCATGTGAACCTGCAAACACGTAACCAGTACGCACGTAAAATAAAGTGGCGTGTTTTGCTCTGAAATGTCAATGTCGAGCCCTGGTTGGCAAACAGGATAAACACCGAATACTAATTTATAGGGTTCGTTGCACTACATTTGTGTTGATCTAAGCTTTAACAGTGCTTTGTTTGCATATGTTTGCCAACTACATCAACATTATAGCCGCATTTATTCTTGTCAGCCATCAAACTGCAATCGATTTGCTATGAACCTGTAAAACTTCAAATTTCCCCATGCAGCCCACAGTGCAAACGTCTGTACATGAGCCAGACGTACAGTGTGAAGTGGGTTAAAGAAATCCTATAAATCAAGTTTATGAAACTCGCTTGGATACGCTTGTAGACAAAATGCTATCATAGAGCTGAAACCCCAGGCCTGGGGTTACATCTGCAGTGCCATCGGATATAATAATGCACTATTAACCTTCCCAGAGTAAATAAACATGGTTTCACAAACGCAAAAACCACGCACTCACTGTGTTGGATCACGTATCGGTGATTTGGAAGCACAAAGTATCTACTTTAAACCCGTTCACGACAGATGCGGAGACTAGCCGATGGAAATACGATCAACAAACTCGAGTTTCAAGAGCCGAAACGTTCATAAAACTGGACAGCTCATTGTCTATCAGGTTGTCCATCAAAACATAAATAGCCGCAGGCTTCCAGAAGTTACAAGGTTTTTTTGGAGTGGTGAGGCCTGTAAAGAGCCAGAGAGTTTCGGGAACAGTACAAGAGACTGGGAAAACATAAACAGACAAATCTAAGATCAGTGGTTTGGGTTGGATATTCCTCTCATGCCACTGAGTGTTGGGATTCTTTGCAGATGCATTATCAGCTTCCAATGGTCGCAAGTAACAACGAGGACATTGAAAACAAGGGTTGCTGTAGACTACATTATTTTTATTTTTTTTTAAATGAAACAGCTTGGAAACATACTTAAATGGGACCTATAACGCTCCTTACACAAGATGTAATATCAGTCTCTGGTGTCTTCAGAATGTGTCTGAAGTTTCAGCTCAGATAATTTATTAAAGCTTGTCAAATTTGCCTCTATTTGGGTGTGATCAAAAACACACCGTTTTTGTGTGTGTCCCTTTAAATGCAAATGAGCTGCTGCTCCCCACCCCCTTTCCAGAAAAGGATGGAGCTTTAACAGCTCAACAACAACAAAGCTGGAGAATCTCACGCAGACGGTGTTCATCCTTACATTGTTCAAACCGGAGTCGACTCTGATGGAGAGACTCAGGAAGAAGTTCCAACTTTTAGACGTTTCTGAACGGTTAGTGGATAAATTGATGTAGTTGCTGTGGAGTTGATCATGTGTCGTCATGTTCATCTGTTTTCCTTGAATTGACCCTCGTTTGTGAAGCAGTCTGGCGTAAAATGACGGCATCAACAACAACTCTTCCTCTTCTCTAAAGCAGCACAACATGGCCCCGCCCACTTTGTTGCGTGTTCTCGGGGGCGGGGTTTATGTAAATTTAGGAACGCCTGGAAAGAAGCTTGTTGTAGTCCTTAAAAAGCTATTTCTGTAAAAGAAAATATCTCCCTGTGCAACATCAAGCACCATAACTTTGCAGATGTTGTTTATGATCAAACTTGCAACATTACACACTAACCAAAGTTAAAAAAATGAAATCATAATCAATCACCCCTTTAATCACTAGAAAAATACTCCGGCAAACCTGAAAGCATTCTCCTTATATTGAGCCGTTTTTGCATAGAGTGCTTTAAAACTGAGTCAAGAACACTAGAATTCTTTATAGAAGCACTTTTTTTTCACTCAAATGAAAAAACGTATAGTTTGAAACAATCGTGTAGTACTGTCTGTTTTATTTTTAAATACTCCAGTGAATTTAACAATGACTCGTATAGATACAGACTATAGAACGATCTTCACAAGAACAGTCTTCCCGTTGGAATCGAGCCAATGCCGTCTAAAAATGTTTTCTAGTTAGGCTGCTCACTGGGTTTTTGGACCAGAGCTTCAGAACACAAGATCTACTGGAGGAGCGTTTCCTTGACAGGGGCCTCCTGGTTCAAACCGCGGACTGTAGAACCCGCTGGAAAAGTCAACCATGAGGATCCTCCGAAGGGACGCCGGGAGCGGCGGTGGGTGATTATGGCATACAAAGGGTTCTTCATATTTTCCTGCATGATATGGTTTATGGAGGATGAAAGTGGTCCCTCGTCCTTCTCAACGGCTGATGATTACCGTTAAGTATTCATTCAAAAGAAATTCCCAGGGTTTACAAAAAAAAAAAGATTTTCCCAAGCCGTTAAACTCTTCCAGAGTGAAGCGGGAAGAAAATGAATAAATTCATCTAAACAATTCAAAACAATAACCTAAACAAAAAGTCTAAGCGACTCTGCCTTGGCATATTAGATGAAAATCATGTCATTGTTGTTGCATTTGTAAAATTGCTCTTTTAACTGCAGTCTGGCTATGATTTTATGCCCACTATGTAATATGTTATGTTCTGCTTTGTGCACACAGGAATTGTGGGTAATATTTAGCAGCGCTATTCTATGGTGTCTCCAATCCCAGAGGAAAATTTATTCCATACGGCAGAAATGTTACAATAGACATAAAAAAGCATAACATTGAAACATAAAATACATATCTTAACATTTTGTATTTTTAAAAATAAGTCGCAGTTGTTGAATTTGTACACATTTTTATGTTCTTTTCTATTTTGAAAATGTATATTTTAACTCGCAACATATTTACAATACATGTTTTTAGATTTATTATTATTATTATTATTACGGATTGCTCTTTCATTTAAATAATTTGTATGTTTTTCTTAAAATTCCTGAGAAATAAAAATAGACATGAATGAGTTAATAGTTGGCATACTGATTCATGAAGCTTTTGATTCGAATCAGTGATTCGGTTCGCGTATCAAATCGAAATTTCAAATCACTTATGACGTAACGAAGCCTCGTTTACTGAAATCACGTGACTTTGACGCTCCGAATCACTGATTCGAATCAAAAGATTCGTAAAGCTTCATGAAGCAGTGTTTTGAAATCGTCCATCACTAGATATTGTTGACAAAAGTCGTTATTTTGTTTTTTTGGCGCATTATTACGGATTGCTCTTTCATTTAAATAATTCGTATGTTTTTCTTAAAATTCCTGAGAAATAAAAATAGACATGAATGAGTTAATAGTTGGCATATAAAGGCCAGTAAATATAGCAATAACAATAAACGCATTGTTCTAAAAATCGTTCCGAATATAAAAGAATAGCAGAGTCAATCTAACGTTAACGGCACAGAGAAACGATATTGTTGGAATTACTTTCATTTTTTTCAGCTGATGAACGACAAAAACAGCCAATCAGAATCTACTCAGCGCGAGAATTTAAAGCGGCAGACGCAAAAGTGTAACGCACACTTATAGCCTAATAAAAAGAACGATATCATCCGCTAGCGTGAGCGCTAACATAGTTAACGTAATTGGACTCAGTGAGGTCCAATGAAAAGAAAACAGGTCATGTGACTACAGTGGTTCAGCCTTAATATTATAAAGCGACGAGAATACTTTTTGTGCGCCAAAAAAACCCAAAATAACGACTTTTCAACAATATCCAGTGATGGACGATTTCAAAACACTGATTCATGAATCTTTTGATTCGAATCAGTGATTCGGTTCGCTTGTCAAATCGAAATTTCAAATCACTTATGACGTAACGAAGCCTCGTTTACTGAAATCACGTGACTTTGACGCTCTGAATCACTGATTCGAATCAAAAGATTCGTAAAGCTTCATGAAGCAGTGTTTTGAAATCGTCCATCACTAGATATTGTTGAAAAAAGTCGTTATTTTGTTTTTTTGGCGCACAAAGTATTCTCGTCGCTTTATAATATTAAGGTTGAACCACTGTAGTCACTAGTGGTGGGCAGAGCGAGGCTTCATGAAACACTGAAACAGTTGAAGCAAATGTGCCGAATCGTGTCTAGGCTTCGAAACTATACCGACACCCGTCTCCACGGTGACACCTAGTGGTCAATCGCACATGTTATCTGAAACAACTTTGACAACAAGCCATTTAAAAAAATAAAAATGTTGTGTTTTTGTTAATGTGGTTCGTTTTTAACATCTTCACTATATAACTATAATACATAATAATAATAACTAGGTTATTTTGGTCATGCAAATGAAAATTAATAAAACAAATCAATCCACAACGGTCTCATTTTTGTTTGTTTTTTACAGATTTTTTTTTATAAACGTCACTATATCGTAAACGCAATCTCAAAATCTTTCTCCTCTCACAAAAACCCACGAGGTGAAGGTGCATTAACTCCTCTTTTAAACTTTGTGGGAGTTGAGACAGATGCGCGATTGTGTGATTTGTTCCCGCCCCTGTCAATCAAACGCAGACTCGGCGAGCACGCCTCCTGTCGAAACGCGCAGAAGCTTCGTTTAGCCATAGTCATGTGACATGGGTGTTTTGAATCACAGTTCGGAGCAGTGTTTCCAAACATCTACGCTTCGGGAACTCGACACTGTGTCGAAACGTTAGTTTCGCGTCAGCCATCCCTAGTAGTCACATGACCTCTTTTAAATATGTTTCTGGACATTGAAAGTGTTCATTATCTTGCTGTCAATACTGAATTTCATCAAAATTATCTTCATTTGTGTTCTGAAGATGAACGAAGGTCTTACGGGTGTAGAACGACACGAGGGATTTAATTTTTGGGAGAACTCTTTAATATAGGCATATTATAATCACTCAACATTGATGAAGGTCTCCATTTGCTCTCATTTCTGTCTAAGAGAAGACAATTGAGATGTTAAAGAGTGACTTTACTTTCCAACAGGTAAGTGCACCAAACCAAACATTTTTCCCCTTTACCATTCCTGAACGGAGGTGTAAGAGTTGGACGGGTGACACATGAGGGTCTCATTAATCTCGGAAGAGGCTTTACGCTGAAAATATGCTGATTTTATCTCCGCTTTGACAGAAACGCCACTGACTGTAACACACCTGCTTATGTTCCCTTCGATTTGCTTTTACAAGAGTTTAAGGCTGATGGTATGAAGGTAGAAATGTTGACGTCTGTGTCTATCCATCTATTAATCTCTTTTTTTTTTGGCCAAAGTCTAAGGCAGAACCGCATTTGTCCCTCAGAATGCATGTGCACGAGAAGATATGTCCAAGACGGTGGGCGAAGCTAAATGCTGACTATTGTTGAAGCTCATTTTAATACTGAATACCCAATGTATGCGTGTGCTATGTATTTTCTGACTGGAGTATTGTTCACCTTCTTCTCCGAATCTTTTTCTTTTCAGAATCCATCTCTGTTGACCTTTCCAGACTGCTTCCTTCTTCATAACTGGGGCCGCATCTGAAACAAAAGCAAAATTATGGGTCTGGTTTGGCTGGGTGGGAGAGGAGAGGAGTGACCCTGGCATGTGGTTCTCCTGAGGCCGAGGTGAGGCCGGTCGAGGAGAAAAGAAGAATCTCGATGGATGTGAAGAAAACCTGACCACAGCTAATTTAAATGTGTCATTAACAGGACGGGAAGATCTAAACTGGTGCTGGCAGAGACGCTGGAAAAAAAAGCCACATATTCCTGAAGACATCTCTTGTTTTTCCTCTTTTGTTGAGAGATTCAGGGAGTCGTGAAGTGGAGCCCTCCTGCCCCTCGTGTAAGCGCTGTACTTAACACCTCATAAATTTTCCCTGCAAGAGTGCCGAGTAACGGCTTCCTAATGACATTTCCCATAGCCGTTCCGCACCGCCGTTCAAGGGAAACCACGGTAGGACAACACATGTTAATGGACGTGTATATTTTTGTTATCTCCAAATGTCAATGTAAACATGAACGTTTTTTCACCAGGTCAAAAGAAACTTGAGCGCAACTGCTATTAGCATATTAGCGTTAGCTCTCGCGGTGACAGGTTCTTGAACCAGAACGAATTTATTCCGACAGGAACTACCAGAGAAACTCGGGTTTCAGTAAACAGAAACCCCGGACGCCAGGGTCAATTGCTTAAACACACATACACCTTTCCAGTCCTCTGTTGTGGCTCGTTTTAGTATAAAAGACAACCATAATGAAATGTGCACAAAATAACATTTTATCCGTGTCAATAGGATGGCGGTCTTGGACTTTTATACTCAATAGGTGAGAGAAATCAATCAATTTATTCCACTCTTTATCCACAAAGTCAGTTTTCCAGGTCAATACGATGGCAATCTTGTTGGACTTCATCCTGAATGTGTGAGAGAAAACATGTGATTCCGCTAGACACGTAAAAAGTCTGGTTCCCTTTCAAGGGAACTCGCGCTGCGTCGAAAGTTTGACGCAATGGGAACGCTTCGCATGAATGCGTCAAACTCTCGACGCAGCGCGAGTTCCCTTGAAAGGGAACTAAGGTTATAGTTGTAACCGAGATGTTTTCTGTTTTGCAGGCCAATATGATGGTGATCTTGGACTTTATGCTGAATATTTGAGAGAAAACAATTGAAATACTCAAGTCGATCATCAAGTATTCAGTTTTATATGTTTTCTAGGCCAAAATGATGATGATTTTTGACTTTATACTGAATATGTGAGGGGAAACAATCGATTTTAGTCCACAAATAGTCAGTTTTGTCTGTTTTGCAGATCAATACGATGGTGATCTTAGACTTTATACTGAATAGATGATAGAAAACAATTGATTTATTCCACTCGATCCACAAAAAGTCTGTTTTGCAGGTCAATATAATGGCAGTCTTGGACTTTGTACTGAATATGTGAGAGAAAACAACTGATTTATTCCACTCGATCCACAAAAAGTCAGTTTTGTCTGTTTTGCAGATCAATACGATGGTGATCTTAGACTTTATACCGAATAGATGACAGAAAACAATCGATTTATTGCGCTAGATTCACAAAAAGTCTATTTTGCAGGCCAATGCGATGGCGATCTTGGATTTTATACTCAATAGATGAGAGAAAAAAGCTATTTATTCCACTCAATCCACAAAAAGCCATTTTGAAGTCTTTTTAAACCAACCTTCCGACCTTTTTTTAGTCATATCTGTAGCCCAAAGCGTGCCAAGCACCGTGTTTTTGGATTTATTGCAGCTCTTCCTGTGGGGATGGAGGCCGCCGTGGCTTCCGAGTAATCTCAGACTCCATTCAACATCCTTGAGTTGCCTGAACCACTTCTCCCGCCAACCAAAAGCATCGTTTTCTCAGAATCCACAATGGGCTTCAACCAATGAATGATGCCACACACAGTCAAAACAGCCTCAAATGCATCGTCTTGGCGAACGACTGAATCTAATTTGAACTATTGAGTCTAATTGAATAAATCCACTCACTTTAAAGCCAAAATGTCATTATATTGGAGGTCCAGCCCTTTAGGCAATGCTTTATTTATGTTTACTTGCAGATTCCTCAACTCAATTAAGTTCAATACCAAGCCATAAATTTAACATGGGCAAATTGCGACTATTCAAAGGTTTTGAGTGGACGCACAAGACTCTCTAGTCATCCTGACGTTGTGTGTGTGTCTGTTTGCTTAAATTAGTCATGGCCAACGTTGGAAAAGCAGCGTGGAAGTGACCAGTGCGCTTCCACCTCTTACCATCGAGGATCTCCACGCCGCTCTGAGGCCAGAGGACTCGCGCCAGGCCCGGCCCGCCGAAAGGTGACGTGTGTGGTCCCGACTGGTCCAAGGTCAGTGGAGGCCCTCGGCCAAAGCCTCTGCGGTGCTCCGAAAGCAGTGACATTTTCTCAGGTTCAGGAATTGTAATTTTGGGGCAGCCATGTTAAATACATCAACGTTTTTGTGCTGAGTTTATGAAAAGATGAGATGTTAGCCTGCAATTATCCCAGGCCGTGTTTACACCTCGACCTTCCCTGTCCTGAGAAACACTCATTCCCACTGAGAATTTAATCAAATATACAATATTACATTGTTCTACAGATTTTAAGTCTGCATTTTTGGTTGACGAGAAAAAACTATATATTTGTAATGATTTTGCAGTCTATCTTTGATATTCAAGCTTTATTTTTCTCTTCATATGAATCAATATGGCCAAATATTCAGTCGATTATTGTAGAAACGCTGAAAAATGTGAGTGTTAGTTTCTGGCTATAGACTCCCCGCCTTTGGTAGACATAACATGAACCGTCTGCCTCGGTGACAGTAACTCGCCTCGTCTCTGAGACAATAAAATCTGCACCCAAACTGATGATGGAAAGAAACCCGATGATCGTTTCTCTCATTTCAGACAGAGTTTCAGCCGGCCGGCCGCATGACCAATCACCGTCCGGGAATTCGAGAAACACCAGAAACCTCTGTGTCGTCTTGAAAGACTCATCCACAGGAAAAAACAAGCACAAGCTGGACTTCTAATTGAGATGACAGATGGTTTTACTTAATCAGTGAGTCTGGAGCAAATCTACACAACGTTGAATTGATAAAGAATTGTGGTTTAGAAGAATAATAGATCTACTCATTTCAGTGCAAAAAAAGTCATTGTATTCATCAGTATTTTAGTCTTGTTGTCCAATACAAATATCCTTAAAACAAGATTCATAAATCGGACTAAATATAGTGGCGTTCCACAGACAGATGGAGACATTTGGTAATGATAGTCCTATTTAGTTGCTAAAGCATCATTGCTATTGCTTAGGATTCAGGTCTTTTTGTCTGTCTATCCATCCAACATACTTTCCAACAATATTATTTTCTGTATGTATGCATGCATTTATTTATTTAGAATTTTTATGATTTATTTGTTTATTTTTGAGTTTTATTTATTTTTAATGTTTTATTTTGGTATGTTTTATTTATTGTATTATGTTTTATATATGTATTTGTTTTTATTTTCTTTATTTTTAATGGTTTCGTTATTTATTTTAATGTTTGATTTATTTATATTTGTTTTGTTGGTTTATTTTTGTATTTTATTTTTTTATAAATATTTTTTATTTATTGATTTATGTATTATTTTTAATGTTTAGGTATGTTTTTTGTTTATTTTAGTGGTTTGTTTTATTTTAAAATGTTATTTTTTTTTTTTTTAAAGTTTTATTTATTTATTATTTTTAATGTTTTATTTATTTATACTATGTTTTATATATTTATTTGTTTTGTTTTATTTTTTAATTTATTTTTACTGGTTTGTTTTATTTATTTGTTTCATTTTATCTTTTAATTTAATGTTTTATTAATTTATTTTATTACCTATTTATTTTTATTTTTACCCACAGATATATATAATCCTGACTTTAAAAAGAGATGAGATGTGGCCAAGAAAAAAAATTATTCATAAAGCACTTTAAAAACCACATAGTACCAAAAGATATCAACATTTAAATTCATGTTCCCAGTTTTATTGTGCACAATAATAACTTGCTCCACCTCTGCGTTGACTTTACTTTTTGCTTGAATCCATCTTTACAATCCCTCCGACCACCTGACTCCATTCGTGTACGTAACAGCCACTTCTCATCCTTTTTTACTCTGAAATAGATCAGATTACAGAAATGAGTTGGGAACGGCATTTCATGTTGACTTAAAGAAAAGACCTGTGTGTTTACACTGGGATGAAGGAATAATCTCATTTTTCAGGACTTATTTAGTGTTACAAGCTACAGACTGCATCCAAATCTGTTTTACAAGAAGAAGAAGCTGAAGAAGTGACTCACGCAGCTCGCGACGGGCTCTGGGTGGTCCATCGCTGCGTCTAATCATTGTCACATTGTTCTCGACTGTGCATGACTTACATTTTTGAAACATGGAAAAACTCACGGCTCCGTTGCCTTTACTGCGTCTCTCCCAGGTTGCGCAAGTGAGCAATTCGGTTTTAATCAAATCCTAGATTGATGTGCTCAATTCCATCGCTCCAACGTCACTTATTTTCGAGCTGTGAATGGACACGCTGTAGCGCAGAGGTCCCCGAGGTCACATCCTCGATGGGTGCTTTTGTTTCTTGGTGTGGTGGGATGCAGGAATGCGTTGGCACCAAAGCCACGGGAAGTATTGAAGTACCACAGGCCTCCCTGAGCCTCTTTGATGCCGTTAAGCATTAACTAAACCAACTGGCACCAAAAACACGATTGATGGACGACCCAACAAAAGAAAAGAAGTGCGTGCATTAATACTTATCAGAAATGCTTTGTTTTGGTGAGCCGATTATTCATGGCTGTTAAAAAGGCCTCCGTGATGATCCTGTGACTTACAACAGCAAAGAAAGACAGACAGCAGGAGGACATGGGTGGATGGGACATTTGGTGACGTGCCGTCGCGTGTTCAGTTATGACAGCAGTGAAGTCTTTTGCTGAGTTGGACTCGGATAAAAAAGAGAGTTATTTTTAATTATTATTTTTTTTTTACTTATGGTTTAAAACTAAGGCCTTGATTGCGTTGCATACAAATAAATGTCATTTCATTCAAATTTGTTTTCATATTTGATATTTAGGTCATTTTGCAGGACAATACTTAAAGTATTTAACTTAAAGGTGCACTATGTAGTTTTTCCGCCGCTAGGGGGCACTAAACAACTCAAAACAATAATAAAGGCGCAGATTGATGACGCAGTGAATATGGAATCATGGAACTTGTCATCATGCCGGTGGATCTGATAATGTTTATGGATGAGTGTTTTTATCATGACTGTGGTGTGAAGCAGGGCGGGGCCGAGAGTCGCGGGCGCGAGACAGATATCAGCGACACACGAGAGTCCCGCGGGATATAAAGAAACGAGGACATTTCATTCCACCGAACTACTCGTGAGTGCTGAAACTCTACTCATACAGGTCAGTTTATTTGATGAATTAAAACTGTGAGGTAACGCAGCGCTGTTTCTAACGTCACACTATCATACTAAACTGTATTTAAGTTGTAATGTTTAGTATTAGTTTGTTGTCTGAGATTTAACAGTAATCTAGATCAACATTACTGTATTATATTGATGATATTCTAACACTTCGTCATGTTGAGCTAAATAACATTGATTAATCTTATGTTTCCTACATTTGCTCACCTCGTCTAATAACGTGCGAGAGCGCGTCTTTGTCAAGTCAAAGTTTGTCGCAAATCTCTCGCCATCTCGGAAACGCCACACCGATATTAATCCTCGTTTTATTTCTTCCTTTGTCTCAAAGTTTGCTTGCCATGGTCCATAATGTTTGACCGAAACAACAGCGGCTGTTACGTGGATGTTACGTGGCTGTCCGTGTCCGTGTCTGTTGCCATGGTTACTGTGCAGTACAAGCGGAAACCTGGGATAGCACAGATATTACGTCACTGACGAGAGAGGGACGGGCACTGTGTAAAATTGCGATTTTCTCTGAATTTACAAATTGGAAACATTTAGGTTAATGTAAGAACACAGCTGAATGAAATATATAACACTGTGCGAGTGGTTTTTGGATATTTTAATATAAAAATGTTGTACCTTTTAAAGGATTAGTTCATTTTAAAATAAAAATTAGCCCAAGCTTTTCTCACCCTCAAGCCATCCTAGGTGAATATGACTTTCTTCTTTCTGATGAACACAGCGTTATATGAATAAATATCCTGACGCGTCCAAGCTTTAAAATGGCAGTGATGCGCTACCAAACGAGTATCCATATTTAACAAGTTATGAAGTAAAATATCTAGCTTCCGCCAGACCGCCTTCCCTATTCATCTTAAGGAAAAAACGGAACTGGCGTCACATCAGCTCCATAAGTTGAACAGGGAAGGTGTATGACTTAGCGTAAGTTTTCTGAACGGCGACAATTTTACACTTTCTTCATAATTTGAATACGGAAGGAGGTCTGGTGGAAGATAACTTTTCAAAAATATGGATATTTTTCTTACACAAACGCATCGCTTCACTTCAGAAGACTTTATTAACCCCCCGGAGCAGTGTGGGGTACATTTATGAGACACTTTCTTCAGCTCATACTCGTTTGGTAGCGCATGATTGTCTTTGTCAGAAAGAAGAAAGTCATACATACCTAGGATGAATTGATGGTGAGTAAAGCTTGGGCTAATTTTCATTTGAAAATGAACTAATCCTTTTAATATCTGATATTATGGTAATTTTGCAGGACAATAGTTCTTGGTGAATACATCATTACTGTGACGAGCAGGGCGGGCGAGAGCTGTGAGGGAACGGCGCGAGGCCGGTGATGTGATTGCTAATGAGCGTCAGCTGCGCGCTACACCGGTCTCGTATCTCTCACGGAGGAAGCATAAAAGAGGAGCAACAACAGTGAAGGACGAGAGAGGACCAGGCCTGGATTTTATGTTGTGTTTTTATTATGTTTGTGTGAGGAACTGCCGCCATTTTACTTTCGTTTTATTGTATGTTTATTTATTTGATGAAAGTTGCGTTGAATGTTTGTCAGTTCCCGCCTCCTTTTTCCTGTACTTAAGAACTGTGTTACAATTACTTTTTCCAAAATATGTTTTTGTCTTACCCTAACTCACGATGGTAATTCTATTATAAGTGTTTGATAAACGGGATGTTTTTCACGGGAAATTGTGTTCATACGTCACTCGCCCGTGTGTCTCGTCATATCCGTAAATAAAAGTTGCTCCCGAATGATCCTATTGGGTCAACTGACTTTTAATGGGTAGTTTTTTTAAGGCCTGATTATCCTTTCAACACTCATGTTATGATTCATATCGTTTAAAATGCCTCTTTTAAGCCTCTTTTAAATGACATGGTTCATATACTAGTATATAACTGAAGCTATAACTAGCATTTCTCATTCTTATATTTTTAGTTAGCTTTTTTTACTAGCATAGCATGCATCTACCTGATTAGCCTGCTAGGTTAGTTTCGATTCCTCAGGGAATGCATGAACTGATCAAATATAAATGCATACATATATAGGATAAGATAAAAATGTGACTGAGAGGTGTTTAAAATACAAAAATAAAGTCATAATGTGAGATGTAAAACATTTGTTTACAGATGGATGGTTTTATCCAGGTATGAACAAGGCCTGAAGACTTATTTCTGTCTCACTCATTTTCCTTTCCAGTAAGCTGTTCAACTGAGCGTGAAATGTTTGGATAACATGAAGCTGTTTTGTTCGACGCTTACATGTTCTGGGTAGGTGCAAAACTAATTCAAAACACACTCACACCTGACACCGGCTCTACACAGTGAGTACTACATCCAGTGAAATCAATCACCCAAATATTTATGAAATGCATGACTGCACTGTTTGCCTTGCGGAGAGTTGGGCGTAATATCTCACAGGACACGGCGAACATCATTGTTTGGGGTTGTGTACTTGCAAACGCAGACAAAACAGCCGTCTTGTTTTACTTTCAGATTGAGAACACCTAAACCTCAGGGTTAACGCATCGTGATGTCATTAATCTATGACAAATCATGAGAATAACCATTGTTGAGATTGACATTATTCACGCTTTAAAAAATTCCCTACAGTGCTCAGAATTTTCCCAAGGCCGCATTCAGTGTCACTTGTGGAATGCTGAAGTGGAGGTGTTGTCGATTTCTCCGTGCGCACTCAACAAACTTGAGCTCTCAGAAAGCCATTAACTTCGCCTGGAGATCTTCAGTGTCACATTTTCCACATCGATTGACGACATCGGTTTGGCCATTTCGCCAATAAGTGCACCATCAACCCAGCTAACAAAATATGTTTGTTTTGCTAATGGTCCCATTAAGTTATTTCTGAATGTTTTAAAGAGGATCTATTATGCAAAATTCACTTTGCCATGGTGTTTGAACATTAAAGTGTGTACACAACCACATTATAATGATCAAAATCCACCCACTCCTTTTTTTAAATACCCATAAAAATCCCCAAAATTCTACATTTTGTGAATTTACTACATCATACGCCTTCATTGTTCAACTTACGGAGTTGATGTGATGCCAGTTTCGTTTTTTCCGTAAGTTGAATAGGGAAGGCGGTCTGGAGGAAGCTAGATACTTTACTTCATAACTTGTTAAATATGGATATTTTTCTGACACAAACACATCGCTTCCCTTCATAAGGCCTTTATTAACCCCCCGGAGCAGTGTGGGGTACATTTATGAGACACTTTCTTCAGCTCACACTCGTTTGGTAGCGCATCACAGCCGTTATAAAGCTCGGATGCGTCAGGATATTTATTTATACATCTCCGATTGTCTTCGTCAGAAACACAATCGTGTTTTCAAATCCTTTTTTTAATATCCATAAAATCTCCATGAATTCTACATTTTGTGACATCACAAATGCTTAAGCCCCGCCCACAACTGCTGAAATTCTGACTTATTAGCATAGCTCCTCCCCTGAGTGAGCGGTACACAATCCGCCATGTTCATCTCCTCGCCAGATCATTTAATAGCAGCATTCAAGTAAGAAATATATTAAAGATATTAAAGTTATTCAATCAAGAGCAGTGAGTGATTTTCTGTTTTTCTTTTGTTGTTTGATTCATATTTACAACAGTAGGTAAAGTATATTACGCTGCTGTCACTTTAATACACAGATCTAATATACACATGCGATTTCTTTACTTGCTGTTTACATTCACAGACTGTGTTTATGTGTGTATTTGACAGTTTAGGCGTAATAAGATGTGAAGGAGAACTTGGTTTAATACTCACACGCCGTCTGACATCCATATTTCTGTGCGCACGCTTCAGATTTGTGCGCTCAGAAAACCATGTTTCAGAAGTTTAGACTGATGTGGATTTTATAACTTTCATGATTCAATGTCACGTGACCTTGATAGAGATTAAACAAATACAAATAGATGTTTGTTTTTGGCAGAGTATCCGAGGCACAAGCTGTACTGGCTCTGCCCTTTTCTGGAAAGGGGGCGGGGAGCAGCAGCTCATTTGCATTTAAAGATGCATACATGGAAAGAGCACGTTTTTCCTTCCACTCACAAATGGTACGTGGTATACTAAATGATCTGTGACGTATTTTGAGGAAATTCAGTCAGATTCTGTGGACACCAGTGAATTTTATTACACTTTGTAAAAAGGGGCATAATCGGGCCCCCTTTAAAAACATTTTTTCTTGTTTATGCGAACGTTAAAGAAACATTCCATTTTGCAAACATTATGGGAATGTTACTTTTGAATGTTCTATTAACATTCTAAAACAAATGGTAACATTTAAAACTGTTAGACAAGCATCCAACTGAAATGTTTCCAGGGGAAAAAAAATGTATAAATAATTTATTTGTGCTAACATAATTAATGACCAGATAACTTTGAACGAACATTACTGCGAGAACTTTTCCATAATGTTCCCCGTTAGCTGGGAAACTTGACCTCTAAACCCAAACCAAAGCGATTTTTATAAGAAACGATGTCGTGGATCTCCTTAAATCTGAGCTTAAGATGTTGTTTGTTAGTTTCAGCAGACGGCCCATATTTTTCTTTGATCTTTGAACATGTTATTGCTTATGTGTGAATCTAGCAGCCAGCATTATTTTCTTCAATAAACAATGTGTTTTTCTGTTCTACTGAAGAGAACATTTGTTTTAAATGTCACTCGCTGCTGTAAAAGCCAAATAATGATGTGCTCGTCATAAATAACGTTACTGTTAAAACCATCCGTCAGCTTTTACAATCTGACGTTATGCTTTATTTTCGGCCGGTCGGTTATCCCCGTCGACCTCGCATACGTCATAAAGCGTCACGTAAAGCTTTTCGGAGTCGATCTTCTCTCAGGCGGCCTTTTCTTGTGAACTCTGAATTTTCATGAGAGTGGGATAAATCCCAATAGCCCGCGCTTCCGTACGCTACGGGTCTCCTGTGTTCTCTGGCTTTGGTTGTGAGCGCAGTTCTGGTTATAGGCGGTTTGGGCCGGCGCTGTAAGTTATGGGGAGTCACACGTTTCACTCGAGCGCTTTGGGTTTTGGTCAAGGTGGCGTCCTTATTACTAGCCTCCTCAAAACCCAAATGAAGTCGCATTTGAAGGGATTGCCCCTAATGTTTGTGAGAGGACAGAAAGGAAAGGCCGCCGTAGTGTTGTGTGTGTCTGCCACCTGTTGGACTTCAGTAAAACATCAGCGCGCATCAAATTTGGTGGGTTTTTTCCTCATAAATGTCAGCTGTAATAGTAGGTCTCTGAGAACTGAGAGATCAATGGCTCTAATCAGCAGACATCCAATTGGAGGCTTTAATAATAGCAGACGATGTTTTTGCGTTCAAACAAATCTTAAGTTTCAGATTTTGGCCATTTCTGCTTGTTTGATATTGAGTTGACCTCAACATCAGTCAAACTCAAGCACGTCTCGTTTCTAATTTCTTAATGCACTTTCTTGGTCTTGTAATGCAAGATTCATATTCCAAATTTTAAAAACATCCACTTCGGAACCATTTGTCAAAATGCTAATCTCAAAAGTGATTCAATCGATTCCTAGAAGAAACGATTGAGATCTTGTTTGTGTGTTTTTTTGTTTTTTTCTTGGAGATGTTAAAAGTGCAGAACAAAATATTAGATAGTAACCTGCTAGAGGGAAAAAAAAGCCTAAACCAGCCTAATATGGTTTGCTGGGCTTAAATTGGTCTTCAGAAACTCAACTATGTCCCATTGCTTTAAATCAAAACGTTGGCTTTTTCTTGGTCTTATTGTGCATGGTTCATATTCTAAAATTGTTGGTTAAAAAAATGCACTCGTTCCATCTAACGATCCGATCCATTCCAAGGCAAAACAATTGAGATCTTGATTGTGATTTTTTTTTAAGTAGAGATTTTGCAGACTAAAATATTAGTCATTAAAGCATTAGTTCACTTCGGAATTCAAATGTCCGGATAATTTACTCACCTCCGTGTTATCCAACATGTCTTTCTTGCGTTGAAACGAAATTAAGGAAAACATTCCAGGATTTTTCTCCATATAGTGGACTTCAATGGGGTTCAACGGTCCAAATGTCAGTTTCAGTGCAGCTTCAAGGGCTCTACATGATCCCAGACGAGGAATAAGAGTCTGATCCAGAGAAACCATCGGACATTTTCTAAAGAAAATAAACATTTTTATACTTTTTAACCAAAAATGCTCGTCTTGCACCGTTCTGTGATGCGCAATTACGTAATGACGTTGGAAAGGTCACGCATGACAAAGGTAAAGCAGCGATGTTGGAGTTTTTCGCCCTACCGCGGTACTTTCTCCTACGTCACGTGACCTTTCCAACGTGATGACGTAATGCGTGACTCATCACAGAGCAACGCAAGATGAGCATTTGTGGTTAAAAAGTATATAATCTTTCTTTTTTTTTTTTAGAAAATGGCCGATGGTTTCTCTAGATAAGACCCTTATCCCTGTCAACCGTTGAACCCCATTGAAGTCCACTATATGGAGAAAAATTGAAACGTTTTCCTCAAAAACCTTCATTTCTTTTCGACTGAAGAAAGAAAGTCATCTTGGATGACATTGGGGTGAATAAATTATCAGGACATTTTAATTCTGAACTGAAGTAATCGTTTAATCTGCTGGGGAAAAACTTAAACCAGCCTAATATGGTTTGCTGGGTTTAAACTAGTCTGGCCCAAGCTGGTCTTCAGCTGGTTTAGCTAGTCAAAAAGTGCCTAAAACCAGCTAACAGACCAGGGCCGTGTTTCCCAAAAGTATCGTAGTTGATCGCCTAAAAAAAATGGAAATGGAAATGTTCTTGTCTATGAACTTGGGCTCAAAATGCTTTGGGAAACACAGCCCAGAATAAGAGTCCAGCAAACCAGTTTAGGCTGGTTTCAGATGTTATTTTTAGTAATATAAGATTACAAAACCTATTAAGCTCCCTCAAAACTGAGATTGATTCCAATCCTACATTTCATCTTTTACCCAAGGTTTATTTCCGAAATGCGTCACATTAGAGAAGTCACATGGGCCGCGAACCACATTTGATGTGTTGCGTATTATTTCCAGCGAGCAATCGCGTAACTGTCGAGTTTCAGTTCGAGTGACGTACCTGCATGTAAAATTGTGCATTAGCATACATTTTGATGTGTTTTTGCCAAGTGTTTTTGTTTGACATAATCAGGAACAATGGCAGCAGGAGTAACTCCCCCAACATTTTCATTAAAAGAACTCGCATATATCCTAAAACATGTGTTGCGGTGAGGGACGGGGGATGCCGGCCAGGAAAATGCCGCGGGGGGAGCGCGTTTGTGTGTGTGTGTGTGTGTGTGTGTGTGTGTGTGCATTTGATACGACCCCGTCGTCTGCCTGTCCCAAAGCTGGGCCTCATCCCAGACGGACTCTTCCTGTCTCTAGATCCAGAGAGCCTCCCTTCCCCATGAGTCCTGACCACCACCCCACCAAACACACGTCACATGCACGCACACCCATGCATGCACGCAGTCCAAGGCCGATGTGTTGCGCTCCAGCGGCGGCTGTGGGTGGGTGGCATGGAAGACGGATGGGGCATTTCTATGGGCTTTATTCTGCAGCACTGCAACTCACCATGAACTGGTGCATGCATTTGTATTTTTTTAGCCGGACAGTGTAGAGTCATGTTTCACAGGCTTTTCACAAGCAGATTCTCATGCGTGCAAAAACAAATGGCGTGTTGTGAATTTGTTCAAAAGTTTGGGGTTGGTAAGATTGGTTAATGTGTCTGAGAAGTATTTTCCACCATGAAATAAATAAAAAAAGGTAATTGCAACTTTTTATCTCACAATTCTGACTTTCTCACAATTCTGACTTTATATCTCACAATTCTGACTTTCTCACAATTCTGACTTTATATCTCACAATTCTGACTTTCTCACAATTCTGACTTTCTCACAATTTTGACTTTATATCTCTCAATTCTGACTTTATATCTCACAATTCCGACTTTTTAACTCGCAATTCTGACTTTCTCACAATTCTGACTTTATATCTCACACTTTTGACTTTATAACACAATTCTGACTTTATATCTCGCAATTCTGAGTTTATATCTCACAATTCTGACTTTTTCACAATTCTGACTTTATATCTCGCAATTATGACTTTATATCTCACAATTCTGACTTTATATCTCACAATTCTGACTTTTTAACTCGCAATTCTGACTTTCTCACAATTCTGACTTTATATCTCACAATTCTGACTTTTTAACTCGCAATTCTGACTTTCTCACAATTCCGACTTTATATCTCGCAATTCCGACTATATATCTCGCAATTCCGACTATATATCTCGCAATTCTGACTTTATATCTCACAATTCCGACTTTATATCTCACAATTCCGACTTTATATCTCGCAATTCCGACTTTATATCTCGCAATTCCGACTATATATCTCGCAATTCTGACTTTATATCTCGCAATTCCGACTATATATCTCGCAATTCCGACTTTATATCTCGCAATTCCGACTATATATCTCGCAATTCCGACTATATATCTCGCAATTCCGACTATATATCTCGCAATTCCGACTATATATCTCGCAATTCTGACTTTATATCTCACAATTCCGACTTTATATCTCGCAATTCCGACTATATATCTCGCAATTCTGACTTTATATCTCACAATTCCGACTTTATATCTCACAATTCTGACTTTATATCTCACAATTCCGACTTTATATCTCGCAATTCCGACTTTATATCTCGCAATTCCGACTATATATCTCGCAATTCTGACTTTATATCTCGCAATTCCGACTTTATATCTCGCAATTCCGACTATATATCTCGCAATTCCGACTATATATCTCGCAATTCCGACTTTATATCTCGCAATTCCGACTATATATCTCGCAATTCCGACTTTATATCTCGCAATTCCGACTATATATCTCGCAATTCCGACTATATATCTCGCAATTCTGACTTTATATCTCACAATTCCGACTTTATATCTCGCAATTCCGACTATATATCTCGCAATTCCGACTATATATCTCGCAATTCTGACTTTATATCTCGCAATTCTGACTTTATATCTCGCAATTCTGACTTTATATCTCGCAATTCTGACTTTATATCTCGCAATTCCGACTATATATCTCGCAATTCTGACTTTATATCTCGCAATTCTGACTTTATATCTCGCAATTCCGACTATATATCTCGCAATTCCGACTATATATCTCGCAATTCTGACTTTATATCTCGCAATTCCGATTTTATATCTCGCAATTCTGACTTTATAACTCGCAATTCCAACTTATTTCTCACAATTACCTTTTATCTTTTTATTTAGTGGCGGAAACATATTCCATATTTTCCGTATATATCTAATTAGTAACATTGTGAAATATAATTACAATTTAGAAATAAATATGAATATATATAGTAAAATATAATTTACATCCAGTGATCAAAGCTGAATTTTCAGCATCATTACTCCAGTCTTCAGTGTCACATGATCCTTCAGAAATCATTCTAAAATGATTTTATTATTATTAATGCATTTATTAGAACAAGAATCATTTGTGACATTATAAATGTTTTTACTTTCACTTTTGATCAATTTAATGCATCCTTGATGAATAAAAGTATTAATTGTGTTTGGAAAAAAACAAACTTTAAAATTTTTAAAAGTTACACACCCATCTAAACACAAATAAATCACTCAAACAGACACTCACTGGAAATGAATACATATCAAATGTGGTTCACAATGTCACTTCTGCGATATTTCTCAAATATACTTTGGGTGTTCAAGAAGATAAAAGGCAGTTTTTATAATCTTATATTAATGAAAATCTTAAACCAGCCTAAACTGGTCTCCAATCCTGGTCTTTTTTCCTTTGATTGAATGAAAATGGGATGAAATATACAGTAAGCATGAGCCGTACGGAATTTATATTGTGGAATAAAAACTTTCTCTGAACATAAGCGGTCAAATAATATAAGCATATTTATAAATTTTCACCTTTTTTTCCCCCATTGAGTTCATCACAATGCATTCTGGGATTGAATTGTTGGATTCTGGGATGTAATGCAACCTTAATGGGGATATTTTTGGAACACAAGTCTCTTAAGATCTTTCTGTTGTGCTTTTCTTTGTCGTATAATGTTTTTGTTGCTTGTCTGGTTCATGCGTTGCTGATTTTCCGGCAGTTTTTCAGTCTTCGGAGCCGCTATTGTGACGTCGCAGCCTCCGTCGGAGGGCTAAACCTCAGTCTACACACAGAAGAGGAACGTTAAACCATGATAAATGATTCCCTCACTGTCCCATTGTCTTTGTAAAGCCGCTCGGTCGCGGCTGCTCTCGACCGCAGCGCTCACGAGGGAGCGACGGCTGAGCCTCGGCTCTCCATCTGCTGAAATGAGCTCGGGCCGCCCGCCTCACGTCCCCTGACGTCGAGGAAAGACAGTCTCGGTTCAGTGGCCTCGCGTTAAAAGGGATGTGGTCATAAACGGCTCCATGTCCCTCCGAACGCCGTGACCAAGTTTCCACTGCTGAGAACCAGCAGCACTTAGTTCGATCTATCAATGCATGGCATGACGGAGCGTAGCGAGTCGAACAAGAGGATTGTGGGAATGTCGCTGGCATGCGTTTAGGTCTTCATTTGACCAGTACGCAAAAACCAACGGCCTTTCATTTCTGCAGTCGGCTGAGCCAAGTTACATGGAAAGTTTGATTTACTAATGATCTGAATCAACCCTAGCAAATTATGGTCAAATTATAAGCTTGTGAAATAATTGAATTACTCATTTTTACCAGGGCACCTAATTCTATACGGGAACTTTCTGAGTTTCTTGCATATTTTAGCCAGGGATGGGAAGGTTACTCTAAAAATGTATTCCAGTACAAACTAATAATTAATAATAGGGCTGGCAGATGAAAAATAATATCTCTATATTTTATGTTTTCAGCCTTGGTGATATTGAATATATCTCTTATGACTTATAAGAGTGATTTTTTTTTCCCACCCATTTACTTCAACCAAAAAGTCATTGCAGCAGTTTTAAAATAAAGCAAATACTGTAAAATGATTTTTTATTTTTTAAATAAATTATCTCGTTTTCAATTATATGTATATATATATATATAACATAATAATAATTTATATATATATATATATAACATAATAATTTATATTTATATATATAACATAATAATAATTTATATATATATATATAACATAATAATAATTTATATATATATATATATAACATAATAATAATTTATATATATATATATATAACATAATAATAATTTATATATATATATATATATAACATAATAATAATTTATATATATATATATATATAACATAATAATAATTTATATATATATATATATAACATAATAATAATTTATATATAACATAATAATATAAGGATGCATAGTCATAAACAATAATATTGCCTAAATATATTTGAACAAAGTGTGAGAAAAAGCACATGTAGCTTTCTGTGAACAACCATGCGATTGAATGGTTTTTAATTACGTGATTCAGTGATGAGATGTTGATAATGAAGTCAACCAATTAAGTTCAGAGAACGTTTTCAGTAACGCCACGCTAACCTTTAAATAACGTTCCGTTCAGGTTATGAAAACTATCTTAAAACAACCAAAATGTTTTAAGAATGTACACTCTAAAAAAAGTGCTAACCCAAGTTATCGACAAACCCAGCGATTGGGTTGTTTTAACTCGCTTTTTTACTGTATTTTACTCGCTTAAAAATAACCCAAAATATGTTGGAAAAGTTAATAAATGTTTAATAAATGTATGTATATTAAGTTTAATGAATAATAATGAAACAATAAACATTTCTTAAATAGCTTATTAATAAATGGTCACCTTTCCATTATTGTTGCCTCCTAGTAATTATGTGTTTTATTTTTAATTGCCAACATATTTTGAGTTCATTTTAAGCCAGTAATCTTTAAACAATAGTTGGGTTAAATAAAACTACCCAACAGGAAGGACAAATGTTTAACCCAACTGTTGGGTTTGTCCATTTTTAACCCACCTTGGGTTGTTTTGAACCCTTTAAGAGTCTTTACTGAATGCGTTGTCGCGATCGTACTGTACTTCATTTTTATTTACACTCACCTAAAGGATTATTAGGAACACCATACTAATACTGTGCCTTCAGAACTGCCTTAATTCTACGTGGCATTGATTCAACAAGGTGTTGAAAGCATTCTTTAGAAATGTTGGCTCATATTGATAGGATAGCATCTTGCAGTTGATGGAGATTTGTGGGATGCAGATCCAGGGCACGAAGCTCCCGTTCCACCACATCCCAAAGATGCTCTATTGGGTTGAGATCTGGTGACTGTGGGGCCATTTTAGTACAGTGAACTCATGTTCAAGAAACCAATTTGAAATGATTCGAGCTTTGTGACATGGTGCATTATCCTGCTGGAAGTAGCCATCAGAGGATGGGAACATGGTGGTCATGAAGGGATGGACATGGTCAGAAACAATGCTCAGGTAGGCCGTGGCATTTAAACGATGCCCAGTTGGCACTAAGGGGCCTAAAGTGTGCCAAGAAAACAGTCCCCGCACCATTACACCACCACCACCAGCCTGCACAGTGGTAACAAGGCATGATGGATCCATGTTCTCATTCTGTTTACGCCAAATTCTGACTCTACCATCTGAATGTCTCAACAGAAATCGAGACTCATCCGACCAGGCAACATTTTTCCAGTCTTCAACTGTCCAATTTTGGTGAGCTCGTGCAAATTGTAGCCTCTTTTTCCTATTTGTAGTGGAGATGAGTGGTACCCGGTGGGGTCTTCTGCTGTTGTAGCCCATCCGCCTCAAGGGTGTGCGTGTTGTGGCTTCACAAATGCTTTGCTGCAGACCTCGGTTGTAACGAGTGGTTATTTCAGTCAAAGTTGCTCTTCTATCAGCTTGAATCAGTCGGCCCATTCTCCTCTGACCTCTAGCATCAACAGGGCATTTTCACCCACAGGACTGCCGCATACTGGATGTTTTTCCCTTTGTAAACCCTAGAAATGGTTGTGCGTGAAAATCCCAGTAACTGAGCAGATTGTGAAATACTCAGACCGGCCCGTCTGGCACCAACAACCATGCCACGCTCAAAATCGCTTAAATCACCTTTCTTTCCATTCTGACATTCAGTTTGGAGTTCAGGAGATTGTCTTGACCAGGACCACACCCCTAAATGCATTGAAGCAACTGCCATGTGATTGGTTGATTAGATAATTGCATTAATGAGAAATTGAACAGGTGTTCCTAATAATCCTTTAGATGAGTGTGTATCTGTATATATATGTGTCTTTATTTTAACTTTGCCCCTTTTTTTAATTGAAACCGTTACGAAATGTGCTTACATTTTTTTCGGTGTCCTGAACGGCTGTTCACTCAATTCTAGGCAGTTGACATTTACAAAAATGGAAGTAGAAATCTAAAAATTGTTTTTAATGACACAGTCGGTGATGCATACAAAACATTAAGCAATGCAAAGTGTGTCTACACAAGCGTACAATCAGTGTCGAGTCGTCATTTGTCTGTCTTTCAGCCCTATGAAGGATGACCTTCAGTTCCGCTTCCAAAGTCAGCTGAGGAGGAAACCACTTGGGAATTGAGTAAAAACATGCTTTTACATTCTACATTTAAAAGCATCAGAGCAGCAAATGATGTTTCTTCCCACCGGAACACATGGTGGCGTCTAAAGCAGGGCATCGCTCCCATCATGCAATGTTCTTTGTCTGTCCTATTGTGTCCTAGTGTGTTCCTCTTGAAAAACTTGTGTAGTTGGATAAAAACATTTAGTCATTTTAGGTGTCCATTTAGAGATTAATTGGATTAGTTCGTCCAAAAATGAATTATTTTGTGATAAAGTGGTGATTAATTTGCTAAATTAAGCGTAATTGTTCTGCATAATCTAATTTTACAGTTGTGATCTGTAAAAACACATTTTAAAGTATCTTATCTCACAGGTCTGAAGATATTCCAACAAGTTAAAAAGTCATTTGTCGCTGTCATCCAGAAAGATTCATGCTTGTGATTTCATAAATGGACACCTAAAATGTTTAGACACAACGGTTGGTGTTTTTAAAACCAGAACTCAGACACGTAGATGTGAACGTTGATGATGTTCCGGTGAGAGACGACCCCGTTTGTGACGTAGTTCATGGCCAGCTTCAGTACGGTGCTCACGGGGCCAACCAGCGGCTTCACCTGTCTGACCACACCTGTAGATGACAAAGTATCATCAGAAAGTGTTTATACACCAGCTAAATGTGGTCCGATCATTTCCCCCCCCCCTCAAATCAGGTGACAAACATCTGTTATTGGGAGCATGCACAGCAATAATCACATTGAATCTGACATATTCAATTCTTGGGTCACTTTCATATGTAAATTAGGTAAATATCTCAAGGTTTTTTGTATGGAAGCTTTTTTTCCACCTCAGAATAAAAAATAAAAAGGTAACTGTGACTTATCTTGCAATTGACCCTTCGCAAAGACTTTAGTTACTGTTGCTATGCCGCTCTCACGCCACACATCATGTTCTCACGCTGTGAAAAATACATCGAAAGAGGACACTGACAACGTATGAAACAGTTTCAAATTTAATATATCGTAATTTTTGAAAGAAGTTTAATCAATAAATAGCGTCTAGTGTGTGTTTAATGTGTGGTGACAGATCGCTGTAGCTCCTCTATCATCTCTTCATACTAGTTCATTTATAGCATCAAATAAACATGAATGAACATCAGAAGGAATGTTGTTTCAAGCGTGGAAAGACGTGAGGACACACAATTTATCAAGTTCATCAACGTTAATCTACTAACTCCCCTGACCGCTTTGACGGACAAAATGGCGGATTTGGGGTTATGATTGGTCAGATCGCCTGTCAATCAAACTTTTGCGAAGGGTTAATTGTTACTATTTTTCTCACAATTACGAGTTTACATCTCAAAATTCTTACTTTTTCTCAATTGCGAGAAAAATGTACATTTTGATCTGTAAACCCACAATTGTAAAAAATATTTGTGATATAAACTCAGTTCTAAAAAAAAATAGTTGCAATTGCGAGAAAAAGCCAGATTTGCGATATAAACTCAGTTCTAAAAAGTCGCAATTCCAAGAAAAAAAGTCAGAATTGTGATTTAATCTAGCAGTTCTAAAAAATTCGCAATTGCCAGAAAAAGTTAGAAATGTGAGATACAAACTCCAATTCTGAAAAAAAGTCAGCTCGCAATTCTGCCATTTTCTTTCTTGCAAGTTCATATCTTGCAATTCTAGAAAAAAAAATTTTGAGATATAAACTCACAATTGCAAGTAAAAAAAAAAGTCAGAACTGTGAGATGGCTTTTTTATTTTTTATTCAGTGGTGGATACGAGCTTCCATACATTCGGGGTTGCAACTCAAATAAAGCTAAAAATCAGAAGCGATCTGAAGAGAAAATGCTATTTTATGAATTTGTTTGCAATGCATACAGAAAATTAATTTTTAGAAAGAAAAAAAACATTAGAATGAAGATCTTCCCTAAATCATCACTGGGGCGTAAGCAGATTGTACGAATAAGCCACAGACTTGCCAAAATGTAAAATAGTTAGGAACTGCCTTGAAATTGCCATGTCCATGTAAATATAACATGAACAGTGAAAGTAAGAGTGCAAATGCAAGTTGCACGACAAAAAGAAAAGTACAAAATGCAAGAGCGAACATAAGCATAAACCGTCTTTTCTCTTTCAGCAACAGTCTGCAAAGACATTTGAAAGAAACTTTAGTACAGTAACCTAAAAACAAGCTAAACTATGCGCTGCATAAGCCAAGCGTTAACATCTGCATTTGCGTACTTGTCTGTCCTTAGTTAATGTGTGGCTTTTAAGCACCCTCTGAAGTTTAAAATTATGGATCTTTTGTCATTTATAGAGACAAAACATTGTCATAATTATGTCTGAGCCTCTAATAAGTGGTGGTAACATAACAGACACAAAGTTTATGAAAATAAAAATAATTCACGGCCATTATGGAGCGACTCAAAGGAGCAGCATATACTAAAGCTTCATTTGATGATGGATGTGACGTTCATTGTTACAGAAACAAAGAAAACGGGATTTCCCCAAAGGACGCTAGATGTCCTCCGCTAGAGGCCTGGCAGACCACACCCGCTACGAGGACCGACCAAATGAGCCAAGAACGCTGAAAAATCTGAGAGCGAATAAATGGAGACAGAAACGCTGTTTATGTAGGCTGTCAGCTGGGAAGCTCTTACCAGAGCTTTGGTGACATTAAGTTCCCAGCTAACTAGAAACATTCACAGAACTTCCCTAATGTCTTCTCAAAGAAATGAGCAAATGTTCTTCCAGTAACGTTAATAGAACGTTCAAAGTCTGTCCGTCGTCCATCCATCTATCTGTCTTTCTGTCTATCCATCTGTCTGTCTCTGTCATTTGTCTGTCCGTCTATGCATCTTTTTGTCTATCCGTCTGTCTTTCTCTGTCATCTGTCTATCCGTCTGTCTGTCTATCCATCTGTCTGTCTATCCGTCTGTCTGTCTCTGTCATCTGTCTGTCGGTCGGTCTGTCTATCCGTCTGTCGGTCGGTCGGTCGATCCGTCTGTCGGTCGATCGATCCGTCTGTCTGTCTCTTTCATCTGTCTATCCGTCTGTCTGTCTATACGTCTGTCTGTCTCTGTCATCTGTCTGTCGGTCGGTCTGTCTATCCATCTGTCGTCTGTCAGTTGATCGGTCTATCCGTCTGTCTGTCTCTTCCATCTGTCTATCCGTCTGTCTGTCTCTGTCATCTGTCTGTCTGTCGGTCTGTCTATCCATCTGTCGGTTGATCGGTCTATCCGTCTGTCTGTCTCTTCCATCTGTCTATCCGTCTGTCTGTCTATCCGTCTGTCTGTCTCTGTCATCTGTCTGTCTGTCGGTCGGCCTGTCTATCCATCTGTCGGTTGATCGGTCTATCCGGCTGTCTGTCTCTTTCAATCTCTCTGTCGGTCGGTCTGTCTATCAGTCTGTCGTCTGTCGGTCAGTCTGTCTATCCCTCTGTCTATCGGTCGGTCGGTCTATCCGTCTGTCTGTCTCTTTCATCTGTCTATCCGTCTGTTTGTCTCTGTCATCTGTCTGTCGGTCAGTCTGTCTATCCATCTGGCGTCTGTCGGTTGATCGGTCTATCCGTCTGTCTGTCTCTTTCATCTGTCTATCCGGCTGTCTGTCTCTTTCAATCTCTCTGTCTGTCGGTCGGTCTGTCTATCCATCTGGCGTCTGTCGGTTGATCGGTCTATCCGTCTGTCTGTCTCTTTCATCTGTCTATCCGGCTGTCTGTCTCTTTCAATCTCTCTGTCTGTCGGTCGGTCTGTCTATCCATCTGTCGTCTGTCGGTTGATCGGTCTATCTGTCTGTCTGTCTATCCGTCTGTCTGTCGCTGTCATCTGTCTGTCGGTCGGTCTGTCTGTTGGTCGGTCTGTCTATCCGTCTGTCGATTGGTCTGTCTATCCATCTGTCTGTCTCTGTCATCTGTCTGTCTATCCGTCTGTCTGTCGGTCAGTTGGTGTATCCGTCTGTCTGTCTCTTTCATCTGTCTATCCATCTGTCTGTCTCTGTCATCTGTCTGTCTGTCTATCTATCTATCTATCTGCACCATGTTTGAGTTAAAAACAGAGCAAATATATTTAAATTCAAATTAATGCAGGCAGATTGGTGGATTTATTTTGAATATTGATTTCAATATTCACATCTAAATGATAGAATATAATATATTGTATTCCAAACACAACTAAATACAACTAAAATGGCCGAACACCTCCAGAGAAACAAACTCTTCATGTATACAAATGTGCATATTTTTTATCCGTTCTTGCAATATTTTGGCAGTATACCAAACTCTTCAAATGCATGTGCCATTGAACCAAATTCCACGGTAGTACTGTAGATTTAGATTTAGTACTGTAGATAATAAAAGAGAAAACTAACCATGGAAGAAGACCGTTTACGTTATCCACCTTAGTTTTTATGTAAGAGATGACATGGTCATTTGCAGCTTGAATGGTTGAATGGCTTCTGCTTATTTTAGCTGTACAAAAAGCATCCTGATGTTGCAAACTTATTTGAATTGTTTATCATAAGCACACCGGTTTCTAGCGTGAAAAGTTTTACCATTCTTTGAGTTATTTACCTATAGCTGATAAAGAACTGGAAGTCTCGCGTGAAATGACTTTCGCATCTATTAGAATGCAATTATGTTGCGTTACGAATCGTATTCTGAGGCATTTCAAAATGCAACGATGCTCAATCAAGTTTGCAAGTTATAGGGAGTTTACAAAGTGTTTCAGGAAGTTTAAAATCACCCTGCATTGTTTTGTTTAGAACTAAATGCTGAATGTGTCTGCGGTCGGTTTCCAAACCACGAAGCTGCGCAAATGTGTTCCCACGCTCATTTCGAAATGCCATTAAAGAGCAAGAAGACTGCAAATAGCTTTAGTTAAATGCATGTTAGCTGTGTACACACTTGCCACAAAACAAAGTTGAGTCAATGCCAACAGCCATTCGTCATCCTCAATGGCTACGTGGGTTGTGATATTGAAGGTTTACATGTAAACAGTGCAATTTCTGGTTTTCTGGTCACTCCAGCTCTGAGAGGAAATGTATGACAGGATCCAAAATGGGCAGGTTTAACACTAGGGACAAATGCGAGGAATGAGTTGCTTGACCACAGTATTGGATAATGACATGCTAGTTGATGGGTTATGCAGGAAAGGGCAACGGAGCCGGCCCACATAGCCAAAATGCCAAGGTTTATCTCACGGTAAGCTCACCCCCAACGCGGCACCACACAAGAGCTGTTGGGAAGCGTGGCTACGTTATCCAAACAGCCCTAAACAACTGGAAAGAGGACATGACTTTTACTTGCTCTCTTTGAAAGGCCACATGTGTGGTTTGGTGTCTCAAGCTCAATTAGCAATGAATCATTGCGGTCAACTCGTCGGACTGAAGCTGGAATGTTTGTTCCAGTCGTACCTCCGTTGAAAACCCGACCACACTGTCATGTTTTACAACAGATCGCTTGTATTTGCTATCGCTGAAAGTTAAAGTGCAGTTTATTCAGTGTTCAACTCTAGTGTGGTAGCGTGGTATTCTGGGAATTTAGCCCGGGAATTTTAAGTACTTGCAACCCAGACATGGGTTGTGTTTAAGTCCACTTTTTTTTTATGACCTTTCCTCGCTATCTTCGCTCAGTTTTGTGAGCTGCACCATCGTTGAGATGAACCCTAATCTCGATAACCCAAGTGTTGTGATGTCACAGTCGTGTTGCATTATGGTCTATAGAGTTAAGTAAACTCGCTCCCTCTGTCAAAATCTAGGAGTCGATCCAAATAAACATCCCTCGTCCACTTGATGAAGTTGAACACACTTCAAAATGGTGGTGGGGATTCCCTGAGGGGAAGTGCTTAGGGAAGTTTGCAAGTGCATATCTAAAAGTGGAGTTAAACGCGGCCCTACGCTGCTTCTGAAATCGCGTACTGAGTAGGTACTACATTTGAATTTACGTTGAAAGTTAAAATAGTATGCTCTATATAGAATGACTATGGGTAATATGAATGTAATTTGGACGTACTACATCTGCCATGATGTTGTCACAAGACCTTCACTTCAACTCATAAATCCTCACCCGTGGCCTCATGGGATAGCACAGTGTCCATCAAATACACAATTCAGAAAATGATTACTGCATTGGGCTGAAACTAACAAAAACACTTGTCGATGCTGCATTGCGTCGGGTGTATGATAGGGCACTTCAATTTCGTGCTCTGTGCAAGTGATCTATCAGTAATGAATAATATATTCAAGCGCACGTCATTATGATGTGAAGTTTTATGTAATTTAATTACATAGCAATTTTCCATCCATTTGGATTACATAGTTTTAACATAAACAAACTAATAAACTTAATGCGATTCATATTTGTCAGTCATACGTAAATGAAATAGGTAGATTTATGTAATAGTTCACAGAAAAATGCCCAGGTTAATGAACACTGTTTAGTGGTCATGTGTGTGCACACCACTGAGTTAAAGTGCCATTGAAGCAGTGTCAGAGTTAATGAGATCATTAAGTGATGATTGAGCATTAATGATGAACACCTGCTGTTAACAAGCAGAATCACTGAAGGACGGAGAAACACAAGAACTACAAATGAAATCAACTGAAGATAAAAGACATTTAATCTCTCACTATTCATATACTCAACTATTACATAAATCTTACCTATTTCATTTACATATGACTGACAAATATGAATCACCATTAAGTTTATTAGTTTGTTTATGTTAAAACTATGTAATCCAAATGGATGGAAAATTGCTATGTAATTAAATGACATAAAACTTCTGTTTAGACAGAAATATTTTTTTGAGTGTACAGTTTGACACATTTCTGTTGACTAAAATCATCTAAATTGACTAAAATGAATGAATATGACATGACAAAATATGGATTTTCATCAAAAGACAAAATATGACATAAAACATAAAAATGAACATGGTTTATTTATATATTATGGTTTTATTTATAGATTATACTTTTTATTAGATTTAGGAGGTTGGATTATGGATAATTATTATTAATAGTCTAATAGCTACGTAGAGATTTGTTTAGCAAATAAGCGTTCCGATAGATAAAATCCCATCATGTTTCTCAGGATACATCACATTACGGAAGCAAAATGGGTTGTGAATGTTGTTTCATGTTAACTTTAAATGATTCGAAATCCTTTTCTCTTATATAACTTCTGCTCCTCTCCTGCGTGCAGCCGCCGCCCTTGGATACGTCAAAGCGGGTGATGAATCGGTCTTGATGGATGGCCGGGTCCCTGGCTGAGCTCTGTCGGTGAGTGAAAAGTGTCTGCGGGGGCTGCAGACCACCACAGTAGAGAGAAATTGGTTTAATTTTCAGTGGTAATCCCTCAACTGAAGAGTCTTCGTGGGTTTGGTCCGGCTCATTGTCTGGATAATGCTGTGCCATTTTGTGATTCATTCTCTGATGCGTTGTTATCCAGAGGCCGATGCGTTCGACTGTCCTCTGCTTGGCTTCAGCGTGTGGTGCGTTAAACGTGCCGCTTTTATTCTGCGCTTTAAGATTAGATAAAAAGATCCTCTGCGTCAGCAGGTAAAATTGATAAAATAGCAGAGGTGAACAGTTGTAAACCAGGTTAAAACTATCTAAAAGCCCCTTCATTTTCGGGTCACACTTGGTACCTTTGTGCATTTTCAGGAAAATCATTTCCAATAATATTTTTCCATTATTATTTAGAATTTTGAGAGAATTTTATGATACTGTGCAATATTGATATAATTTTTATGAGCTATTTTTTCCATTAATGTTGTTGTTTTGTTTTTTGCATTATTTCAGATTTAAGCCTTTAACTCATCCGAATCAAGTCCATGATTTTTTTGCGGGTTCACATAGATAATGTGACAAAATTCACCAAATGACATCCCATTCCGATGAAGCGCAAATTTTTAAAAATTTGGTCATTTCTGACTGAAGAGGCCCATAGGGTGTTAAACTGTAGTCGTATTGTCTGTGCAGACCCCTAAAAAGGTCAAAATGAGTCGTTTAATTTCAGTGAATCAGTTCGTTCAGACAGTTCAGTAAATGAATCACTTCAAAAAATGTTTTCACATTTCAAATGAGTCTTTCGTTGAACTGTTACTGATTAAGTCGGTTCACTAAAATGAAGCGGATGCCGCACACACAGGACATTTTAGGAGAGTGTGCTACAGTCTCAAAGGAGTTTCTCTGGTTGGTGAGGCTATATACATGAGGAAGCGGCTAATGCAAAGCGAATCCTCGTCCCTCCGCAGTGTCTACAATTCTGACACACTTCACTAAAATTCCTCTGGTCTGTGTGAAGGACAGTAGCTGTAGCCAATGTCACATACCTGATCACAGACAGCATGTCTCTGCCGTTGCCTCCGTTTGTAACGTTAACTTCCCTGCGCTCAAATATTGCATCACTTGGAGCGGGCGCTGACCACAGGTGCATATCCCTACCAGATGTTTCCACCGACTGGAATTTTTATCCTGCCTTTTTTTATCCGGACCGAGGTGGAGCCAATCTGAGAGCCGCTCAAGGGAAGATGCCACGGCGTTTGATTTCCCACCGTCCGCTCCCGCGGATGTCGGTACATTCCCCATGCTCGTGGTAGTCCAGGCTATTCCAGGCCTGCATTTCTGAGATCCAGACGTCATCTTGTCCAAAGCCAGGGATTCATCCTCAGTGAGGAGCGTTGATGCAACAGACTGAACCTCCTTTCCCAGCCGCTCGGACCACACACGTGCTTTGAGTGTAGGGCTCCACAATATTGGAACAAAATGGCATTGCGATATTGTATTCCTAGTTTCACCAGATTACTTGAATATCTCTATGAAAATAATGATTCTAGAACAATTGAGAAACAATTTTGTTTATGAGTTATATATATATAAATCTCTTCAAAAGACTTTAAATGCAAAATCTTTTTAGGACTGAACGATTTGGGAAAGCCTTGAAATTTGGGTGTTCATACTTAGCCAGTGCTTTCACTGAAGTGGACAGATTTGTGTTTCAAACGGGATAAATCCAGCTCCGAAAGGCACTAAAAGAGGTTAATAAAGCACATAAAGCAGGTTTGCTTTGTGGACTGCGTGTTTGACCAATGAAAGTGGTGGAAACCTGTTTGAAAACGGCCATTATCTATGTTTCCATCCACCTATTTTTTTTAAGCATTTTGGGATGTCTAACGCAATCTCATAGAAATTTGTCCGCATTTTACAAGCTGGCGAATTCGTACGACCTCACTTGAACGTTTTTGTGCGATTTGTCTAGACTCCAGTGATGGGTAGGTTTAGGGGTGGTCCTTCCTGATGACGCTTTTTGAGAATTTTTTTGTAAAATACGTATGAATTGCCAGGCGATTGGTTTGGGCTATCGCATAAAAAAACTTCTGGATGGAAACGCTAAGATGCGCATGAAACTACTTTAACTTCATCCAATAAAAAAACCTGAACAGAACAATCATGGCCGCCGTATTGAAGGGTCGTTCCAACCAGGATGCCCAAAATTGGCCACTTCAAAGGGCCCTTCGGGATGAAGGATTTCAAAGGGAACAACTGCGACCTACACCCTTCATCCCTCCGAAGCACTCTCTCTTGAGGGTAAACCCTTAGAAGGGCTTTTCATCACAATAAATGAACCAAACCGTTCTGAGAAGCTATCATGAACTTCACGTTTAAATGAAGCGCGTCAATTTTATTTCAATATTGTGCAGCCTTAAATAAAATGTGGAGATTGCACCCATGAATATGAGCTATTGAGTGTTTCCCAGACTGTCCAGCTCAAAGACTCTCTCTTCTGTTCTTGAAATGTTGACTTTGTAGTGATGAGCACCACCTTGAGTCAACCTACCTGGAGCGGCGCTAAAAACAAACACCGCCGCTGATGCTTTGAGCCGGTCACCATAGACACGAGTGTGTTGCGATTGAGGCCGTCGGTGTTTTCACACACTCGTGACTGCTGCACAAACGTGTGGATGACAGAAACTGCGTGAGTGGTGGGCATTCCCAGTCCAAATCAAACAGCAATGACTGGGAATTTCCTGAAGAAGCTGTAAAGAATCTTTTACTGCATTTATTTTGACTTATCTGTTTACAGGAACTTCAACTTATGGAATTCTCTTTCCATTTGCTTATGCATTTTCTACTATAAATGTTTGTAAAATTAGCTACTGACTGTGATATGGTTTAGTGTTATTTATGAATTTATTCAGTCTCTAAGGGCCGCCAAAACTTTCAAAGTGGGTGGAGCCACTTTTACTAAAACGGTTATAACTCTTGAACGGAATGAGATATTTTCACCAAACTTGGTACACCCATGTAAGAGCTCATTCTGTGGTCGTGTGAAAAATTATGCTGCGACTGGCCACTTGGTGGCGCTATAACAGGAAAAAAACTTAAACGGCTATAACTACTTCACCGTTAGTCTGATTGACTTGAAAATTGGCATGTGGTGTCTTCGTCCAACGTGCCATGATTGCCTATGAGGACATTGACACATCTCAAAAAACATGTCCGCCATCGGACACTGAAATTTGAGCAGCTATCAGGCAAGGTTAACTGAAGCCGATTGGAGCGAAACTCGGTGGGCCTGTTTGACTCACAGCCCTAGAGGTCTGTGAGAAATTAGAAAGAAATTGGCCACTCATGCACGCCCACGAAGTTCGTAACACGTGGTAGATCTCATCATTTGAGCAACTTTGCCTCTAGGACCGCCACTGTCCATTGAATCGTTCGTTAAATATTGGAGATTTCCTTTAAAAACTGTAGTAAATTGCCTGTATTTCCTGTATTTTGCATCTATGACCAAGATAGTTACAGGCTTGCAAACTGAAATATATCCTTTTACACATGTGCGTAAAGGCCTTAAAACGCCTGAACCCAAATAATTCCTCCTCGCAGCTATATTTTTTATTATTGTATTATATTTTAACTGAAAAGTATTATCATTATATTACATTTCAGTCAAAAAATTACATTAAAACATGTACATTTGTTTGGGCGAGCACCAATAAAAATGGTGGAAACCTGTGTGAAAACAGTCATTGTTGCAATTCTTTTTAGTGATGCAGAAACTGCACCTAAAATCAAGTACGTTAGGAGTAGCTTGTATCTTGAGAGAGCATTCTTGCCGCCTTATATCATATCTTCAAGCTTTTAGGCCATGGATTGTGATGACATATGTTAATAGTTGAGGTTAATGGATTCATACAACTGTCTCTGTGTTGCTCAAACACACCACAGCATCAACAAATATTGTTTTAACAGTGACATGTCTTGTAAATCACATCAAGCTCCTTTATTGTAATCCAAAGCCTGAGGGAAATGGACAGACTGAGCTGGTCTGCTGTCCGTACATCCCTGATTTATCCACACCAGCTGTTCTCCGACACTGACTCATGCCACGTCCATTTGTAGGACCAGTTTAATTCAAGGAGCTTCTGGTCACGATATGAGGCCCCTAACTCAAGCCCTGGAGAGGACCGTAAGAACAGCGCGTTCAGAAAGAGGTGGCTTCTTGCATTAAGTGCAGGAAACGCTTTCATGTGGTACCCGCTCGAACCAGGCCTTACAAACACACACATACAGACGTCATGACGTCAGGATTCCACACGACCACGAGTGTCTGCCGTCGGCATCGTTGCCAGTTGTTTGTGGCTCTTTTGTGTTATGGTGATTTAGGAAGTCTATTCTCTCAACTAGGAGGGGAAACTACCCATGACGTCTGCACACACAAAGACGGCCAATTACTCTCTTCAGGATTTCATTATAACACGTTTCATCTCAGTCGCACTGATCTTTCATGTTCAGACGCCATTGTGCAGTAAATTAAAAAAAGATTTTTGCATGAAAACAAACAAAAACTAGATTTTTATTCTACAGTCGTCGGCCAAAATCAGGATGCAATGATGTGCCTGTTGCCAGGGTTGGTATATGTGGTTGCTAGGTGGTCACTAATTAGTCCAAGTATTTAATTAATATACTAAAATAAAAACCTAATGCATTAACTGGATTGAACATTGGGTGCAAAGAAATAATCTTATTTAGAGTTGTAGTACTCTCTAAAAATAAAAGCTGGTTTAAAAACAACCCAATTTGGATTGAAAATTTTTTTTAAAATGTTTGAAAATGGACAAACCCAGCAGTTGGGTTATATGTTTGGGTATCTGCTGGGTAGCATTATTTAACCCAACTATGGTTTAAAAATTGATGTATTACTTGCTTAAAATGAACCCAAAATATATTGGAAATAAACATTAAAACGTTTGATAAATGTTTAATTATTATTCATTAAATGGATTATTATTGTTGGCTCTAGTAATTGTGTTATTAGATGTGTGATGTTTAATTTACAACCTATTTTGGGTTCATTTTAAGCCAGTAATTTTTAAACAATAGTAAAACTGCCCAGGTTGTTGGCCAAACATGTAACCCAACCGCTGAGTTTCTTTATATTTAACCCAACTTGGGTTGTTTTTAACCCAGCATTTTTTAGAGGATTTGAAAAAATAATTGATCAACCACATACAAATTGAAATTTGATTTGATGGTACAAAGCATGCTAAACGTTGCAAATACTGTAAAATGTCCAAAGCACAAACCAGAGACACAATGTCCTGGAGAAAAACAAAACGAAAAAAAATTGTTCATGAAAACGCATGGTTGAATGTCAATAAAATAACTTGACTTTAATTAGTTTCAAAGTTCATAGCTGCTGATTTCATGGAACGTTTTGGACATTTCACTCCATCTTATATAATCTATGAATGAATTTCATTTTAATATTGCTTCAAGGGATGTCAAAAGAGCATGTTTCTCATCAGTCTCACCCACATTTCTATAAACTCAGAATGGTTGCCCTTCCCAATAACCTTTGTGTGAAAGCGCACCAACAATAACCGTCTGGACACCAAAAAACCTCTTTGTGAGCTTTTCAAAGTGTCCTGGAAAAACAGAGAGTAGACAGAGAACACATTAAAGTCGGTCATGCCACAAAAGTGGGAAACAAGGCCACATGCTTATAGCGAAGGAAAAACATGGGCTCAGGATGAACAACACATGGACGAGCGTCTTCAAACGCAGCCGAGAAGGCCGCAAATGATGCCGTCGACTCTGCAGGCCTATCATCAGATAGGAATCACACTGTCGGAACGAGTTAGATTGAATAAGCCTCTCCGTGTAGATTCATGCATCCCCCTCTCCTCCCGCAAAGACACACATATGCATTTGGTTTGTTTAAAGAACAAAGAAAAAAAAGAATCTTTCGTAATGGGAAATTAGGTCAGAAAACCACTTGATGCAAATGTGATTTCCAGACGGGGATGCCTCTGGGCTCCGTCTGTGGTCCGCTGGCATTGTTAGCCACATGCCACAGTGACACTCACCCACGATCATCCCGTGATCCAGACGCTTGATGATGTCGAAGGAGTTCTGGACGTTTCCTTCCAGGATGTCGTAGACGATGTCCGGGGAGTCCATGTGAGGAAGGTGAGAAGGTGTCGGGGATCGCAGGAAAACGATTTCTGGGAAAACAGAACCGCAGATTTAATACATTAGTGAATTTCTTATGCACGCAAAGGTTTGGACGACGTAGATACCAGGGTTGTACCAATATTCAGAATTGAAGAATTGACGAACTTATCTATCCTTCTATCATTCCGTCTGTCTGTCATTCTATCTTTCGTTCTGTTTATTATTCTGTCTCAATCTATATTGTTCTGTCTATCATTTTATCTGTGGATCTATCGTTCTGTCTGTATCGTTCAGTCATTCTATCGATCGTTCGTTCTACTTATCTATCTATCGTTTGTTTGTTTATTCTATCATTCGTTTGATCATTCGTTCTACTGTTCTATCGTTTGTTTGTTCAATCATTTTACTGTTCTATCTGTTTGTCTATCATTCATTTTATCATTCACTCTACTGTTCTACCTATCAATCATTCTCGTTTTGTTTAGTCTACGTATCGATCGTTTGTTTGTTCTTACTATTGTTTGTTCTACTGTTCTATCTATCGTTCGTTCGATCATTCTACTGTTCTATCAATCATTTTTGTATCGTTCAGTCGTTCTTTCGTTTGTTTAGACCTATCTATCATTCATTTGTTCGATCATTCTACTGTTCTACCTATCAATCATTCTCGTTTTGTTTAGTCTATCTATCGATCGTTTGTTCTTACGATCGTTGGCTCTACTGTTCTATCTATCGTTCGTTCGATCATTCTACTGTTCTATCAATCATTTTTGTATCGTTCAGGCGTTCTTTCGTTTGTTTAGACCTATCTATCGTTCATTTTACTGTTCTATCTGTCGTTCGTTCGTTCAATCGTTGTACTGTTCTATCAATCATTCTTGTATCGTTCAGTTGTTCTTTCGTTTGTTTAGACCTATCTATCGTTCATTTGTTCGATCATTCTACTGTTCTATCTGTTGTTCGCTCGTTCGTTCTACTGTTCTATCGTTCAATCTACTGTTCTGTCTTTCATTCGTTCATTCTACTGTTCTATCGTTCTACTGTTCTTTCGTTCATTCGATCATTCTACTGTTCTATCAATCATTTTTGTATCGTTCAGTCGTTCTTTCGTTTGTTTAGACCTATCTATCGTTCATTTTACTGTTCTATCTGTCGTTCGTTCGTTCAATCGTTGTACTGTTCTATCGTTCGTTCTACTGTTCTGTCTTTCGTTCGTTCAATCGTTCTACTGTTCTATCAATCATTCTTGTATCATTCAGTTGTTCTTTCGTTTGTTTAGACCTATCTATCGTTCATTTGTTCGATCATTCTACCGTTCTATCTGTCGTTCGTTCGTTCTACTGTTCTATCGTTCGTTCGTTCGATCATTCTACTGTTCTATCGATCGTTCGTTCATTTTACTGTTCTATTGTTTGTTCGTTCGTTCGATCACTCTACTGTTCTATCTAACGTTCGTTTGTTTGATCAGTCGTTCTACAGTTTCTATCATTTGTTCTACTGTATCAATCAATCATATTGTTCGATCTGTCTATCTAATCTATATCTCTGTTCTTTTCAAAACTTTCAGACATTTAAAGTTTCTTTACAAACTTAGTTATCCAATTACAAAATTACATTTATTCAATTCTACTCAAATTTTAATTGCAATCCTGAGTCCTGTTTGCTACCTCAATTCAAATGAACATTAAATTCAGGAATTTAAAAGGTATTCATAAATCGTTCTGAACGGTGCGCACGTTTTCAGTACTCAAGGGGGCGATGGTTTGCTATAAACACAGTTTAACCAACTAGATTTTAAATTGTATGATAAAATTGTACAATATTTTGTCTAAATAATACAAAAAAACCCCGCTAAAACTTTTATGGATTAATTTATAGAAACAAAAAATGATCCAATTAATATTCACGGCTGGTACCTTCTGGTTTGTTGAATTCTCTGAAGGTGGGAAGCGAGATGGCCGTGTGTGAAGTGGACAGGATGGGGCTGAGCACGCAGGAGATGTCATTGGGCTGGCAGGACTTCACACATCGTATAAAATCAGCACGATCCACCCTTGGCCTGCTGGAGGAAGACAACACAACCATCTGACCTTTGTCCTGAGCTATTTGTCAGTGTCTTCTGGGATCTGCCAGAGGAATACATGTTAATGATGCAGGATTCGGTTTCCCCCTGTCTGCACCGCTCTCAATGACGACATGCTAAAATGCTAAAGCGCTCCAGACACAGTAGGGCCCATTGTGAATGACTCGAGCAAACAGGCCGTGATCGCTGGTGATGACTGGGTAAAATAATCTTCCTTCCCAGTTGAAGCTCTCCAACAAGTGGACGGCTTCCAGCAGAACCCACCGCAGAACCAAGCACCCAGCGGGCGGGTGAAACCTTTACTACATAAATATTATTTGCACAAACACACTGGCCATTCTTAATATGGAGCTCATAACACAAACAATCAGGATTTGGGGGGGTAAAAATCAGAACAGAAGACGAGGATAGGCCAAAAATCACACCACAGGAGAATTGGTGGTCGAGTTTCCTGTTAGCCACTCATGCTTTTTCAATGCTTTTTCGAAGTTGTGACATTGATATAAAACTTTTCCCAAAAAATGTTTGGTTTAGCAGAGCATTCCCAGTTCGCTATCCCAAAATCTCATGTGGAATTTAAAGGGACGAGGGAGCTGTTAATCCTGAACGTCCTGACAAGACAACTTTGACTTGATTTGAAGCCGAGTTTGGAAAGTTGTCAAGCGCAGACTTCGGATCACAAATGAGATCGCGTGAATTGTTCCGAGAATTGCAATGAGATTAAATTGTTAAACCTCATTGCATTTTTGTATTCATTCTGTATTGGTGAATACTGTACTTTTGCCATCAATTGCTCCCTTAAAATCTGTAAATCTAATAATTAACATATTATAATATATTATATAAATAAATATAAATATAATAACACTAATAATTTAAATATAATATTGAGCAAATCTCAAAATAATTACTCATTTTTCATACTGTACATTCTAATTTTAGGATGTTTTTTTTTAACATTTTAAACAAGAGGAAACATTAAAACAAACTTTTGTAATTTGTCCCTGTAAATTTATTCGGACAAAATATTATATAATAATTTTAATACAAATTTAAAGATTAGTTGTATAAGTTTGTCTAAATAAAACACTAAAATTACGATTGTATTTAGACATAAAATTTAAGATTAAAATGTTGTAATATTGTCTAAATAAAACAGTAATACTAATTTAATAAGACAAAATAATATACATTTTAATACATTTAATATTTTTAAGTTTTTTGTATTAAGTTTAGACAAAATATTTAAAAAAAATGATTATATTTTCTATAAAAAAATTTAAATAAATTGTTTCTCCATTTAATTTTATTTAGACAAAATGTTAGATTTTTTATAATAGCCATTTATCAGTATTTTAATCTCTTGACTAGCATTAAAATCGGTATGAAACTGATGTTTCGACGAACAAGAACAAATGTGGGGCGGGGCTTGATTTTGTCTGCGGGGAATTGATTGGATGGTTGTGGTTTGCTATTGGTGGATCTCATGTGAGTGACAGGTTGCCCCGCCCTCGTCATCAGAGAAGAGATGGAGGGGAAGTTGTTCAAATTAAGGATTAAGAGGCACATTAATTTAAGAAAAATATCGATGTAGATGGATAAATCATTTATAAGTACAGCAATATTCCATTAAAAATCGAAACAAGATACGTCCATGTCGATTTCATGGTGACTTTAAAGTGCACAGCTCCAGTGAAGTGTGCATCATTCTTGCAGACGTGCCGTAAATCGTTCGCCCTCCGTCTCTGAGCGCTTTGATCGGACGCAGGAGCAGCGGCGAAACCCCAAAGCTCAGATCAGGTTACGGGCATTTTTAATGTCGAGAGGGGAGAAGCCCCTGACAGAGAAGTCAAGCCACCGCCGGGCACGGATCTGTAATTAGCAATTAGCGGGTGGGTCCACGTTTTGCTAAGGCCTGAGCCAAAGCCACAAAATGTTCTCCTGCTTATAATACCCAACTTGTGCACGACATGCAGAGCGAGAAAGACGGAGAAAGAGGGGCGAAGGGCACAAATAACATCAAAGCTAACATTGTGGCGAACGCCGCGGGGGGAGTCCAACGCGCGGCGCTCACGTGAGCAAAGGAACGACAAATCCCCATGTGTGACTTGAGGGGAAAAACACGGCTTTTGGACGCGCCGTGTTTCTGGTCAAGCAAAAGTTCTCTTTTTCTCTCTGGTAATTATTATTTATAGTCAGTGTCTTGATAGCGCACCAACACAAACACTGCGGCCCATCATTTCTCGGTGCACGGCGGCGATGTAGCTTCGCCACAAATTGTTCAGACCACTGTCCAAAGCCCAGAATCCCATAATTCACTGTCAGAAAGTGTGTGTGTGTGTGACGAGAGAGAGAAGAAACCCGATGAAACACCACCTAGCGGTGTGAGGAACCTATAAAGTGTCCCAATTGTGGGCCCCTGATTTTTTTGTAGTCTCCTACAACAGGTTTACATGCATCCAAGGTCTAAAAACACTTTGATTTTCTCATAATATCCATTACAGCATCAGCTCTTTTCTCACAGTGGCTGAAACGGTTCGATAAAGGATTCGGCCTCTTCAAACCCCGCATTTTTCTGGTCAGATGGCCCAGTCTGTTGTGATTGGTCGACCGCTTGCAGTGCATGTCAGAAACCAAACGCCCATCATCATCAGATCTGAAGTTCAGCTCCAGAGGCTTCCTCAGCACTTTATACACAGTGATTCCAGCAGTAACGATGGCATTGGGTTTTTGCTAGAGGGTTGCTAGGGTGTTGCTAGATGGTTGCTAGGGTGTTTTAGGTAGTTGCTGTGAAATTGCTAGATGGTTGCTAGGGTGTTTTAGGTAGTTGCTGTGAAATTGCTAGATGGTTGCTAGGGTGTTGCTTAGGATGTTCTAAGTAGTTGCTATGAAATTTCTAGGGTGTTTTGGATGGTTGCTAGGGTGTTGCTAGATGGTTCCTAGGATGTTCTAGGTAGTTGCTATGAAATTGCTAGATGATTTCTAGGATGTAGTAGATGGTTTCTAGGGTGTTGCTAGACGGTTCTTAAGATGTTCTAAGTAGTTGCTATGAAATTTCTAGGGCGTTGTCAATGGTTGCTAGGGTGTTGCTAGATGATTCCTAGGATGTTCTAGGTATCTATAAAATTGCTAGATGATTTCTAGGATGGTTTTGATGGTTGCTAGGGTGTTGCTAGACGGTTCTTATGATGTTCTAAGTAGTTGCTATGTAATTTCTAGGGTATTGTAGATTGTTGCTAGGGTGTTGCTAGATGGTTCCTAGGATGTTCTAGGTAGTTCATATGAAATTGCTAGAGGATTTCTATAATGTTATAGATGGTTGCTAGGGTGTTGCTACATTGGTTCTTAGGATGCTCTAGGTTGTTGCTAGGGAACTGCTATATATTTGCTAGGGTGTTGTAGAAGGTTGCTAGGGTGTTGCTAGATGGTTCCTAGAATGTTCTAGGTAGTTGCTATGAAATTGCTAGATGATTTATAGGATGTTGTAGATGGTTTCTAGGGTGTTGCTAGACAGTTCTTAAGATGTTCTAAGTAGTTGCTATGAAATCTCTAGGGTGTTGTCAATGGTGTCTATGGTGTTGCTAGATGGTTCCCAGGATGTTCTAGGTAGTTCCTATAAAATTGCTAGATGATTTCTAGGATGGTTTTGATGGTTGCTAGGGTGTTGCTAGTTGGTTCTTATGATGTTCTAAGTAGTTGCTATGAAATCTCTAGGGTGTTGTCAGTGGTTGCTAGGGTGTTGCTAGATGGTTCCTAGGATGTTCTAGGTAGTTGGTATGAAATTGCTAGATGATTTCTAGGATGTAGTAGATGGTTTCTAGGGTGTTGCTAGACAGTTCTTAAGATGTTCTAAGTAGTTGCTATGAAATCTCTAGGGTGTTGTAGAAAGTTGCTAGGGTGTTGCTAGATGGTTCCTAGGATGTTCTAGGTAGCTGCTATGAAATTATTAGATGATTTCTAGGATGGTTTTGATGGTTGCTAGGGTGTTGCTAGACTCTTCTTAAGATGTTTTAAGTAGTTGCTATGAAATCTCTAGGGTGTTGTCAATGGTTGCTAGGGTGTTGCTAGATGGTTCCCAGGATGTTCTAGGTAGCTATAAAATTGCTAGATGATTTCTAGGATGGTTTTGATGGTTGCTAGGGTGTTGCTAGACGGTTCTTATGATGTTCTAAGTAGTTGCTATGAAATCTCTAGGGTGTTGTCAATGGTTGCTAGGGTGTTGCTAGATGGTTCCCAGGATGTTCTAGGTAGCTATAAAATTGCTAGATGATTTCTAGGATGTAGTAGATGGTTTCTAGGGTGTTGCTAGACAGTTCTTAAGATGTTCTAAGTAGTTGCTGTGAAATCTCTAGGGTGTTGTAGAAAGTTGCTAGGGTGTTGCTAGATGGTTCCTAGGATGTTCTAGGTAGTTGCTATGAAATTGTTAGATGATTTCTAGGATGTAGTAGATGGTTGCTAGGGCGTTGCTACATTGGTTCTTAGGATGCTCTGAGTTGTTGCTAGGGAACTGCTATATATTTGCTAGGGTGTTATAGATGGTTGCTAGGGTGTTGCTAGATGGTTCCTAGGATGTTCTAGGTAGTTTCTAGGTCATTTTAGGTGGTTGTTGGGGCAGTTTCCCTAACTTTTTTAAATTTCTTTTTTGTTTATCCCCAATTATGCTTATTATTTTGCATTTTATTTTAAGCACAAAGTATGTGATTTCTGCAAATGAAGTTGTTGCAAGTGTAATTGTATAGTTGATTAATTTAGCACTAGCATAACCATGTTTTAACGAGTGGGCATCTTTGATTACAGTACTATATTATAGTTTTATAAATATTTTGAATTCACTTTTAATTTGATATATTATTAAAATGTTAGCAATTTTAGCAGTTTTGTCATTTTATTCGTTTTTTTGTCTATAGTTTTTAAGCTTTAGGGGGTTTTTTAAAGTAAATGAGAACATTTATTTATTTAAGTACATTTTTATTATTATTATTTATGGTTTTATTTAACAGTATTAACCCTGGTTAGCATCTGTCAGGTCTCTTCATACGATCTTTCTGTCTGTTTCTGGGTGTATGTTGGTGGATTAGCGGCTATTGTAGCCTTTAAATACAGGCTAAAGGGTTCAAATGGCTGGCTAATTATCCAGCTAACCGCTTCAATGATTAATGGATGCTTCTGACTAATTAAATGTTAATAAAATTGCGTCAGGGTGGGTAGTGCACATGCCGTGTGGTAATTTTCCAACCGCCATTCTTCCATTTCATTTCTCAAAAAAATAAATAAATAAAGCCAAAAAATATTTTTTTAAAAGATACAAGAATGCTAAAGTTAAGTAATATTTTATTAGAAAATAATAGACTAAAATAATAGAATAATAAAAAAAAAAAATGATTTTGACACCAGTTGATTTGCTTTGCCTAACAGCGCCATCTAGTGGCCAGTCCATCTAGACATCTGATTCAAGTCTCACATCTGATCACAGTTTGGGTGTTTGAAAGTAGTTTCAGCGACAGTCTTAGACTAGAGTATATAATGAACAGCAGTTTTGATACATGAAGAACATCACCTCAGGTAATATATTCCATTAGACACCTGAGGAACTTTGCTTTCAGCAGTTTCTATCGTTACACTAAAGTCCTGCATCTTGAGAATTATGTTGCCTTCAAGTCCTCATCATGGGTTGATCGTATTTCTGAGCGCTCGCAATGTCGTTAAGTGTCCCTTTCATGAATGTAATGAACCTGTTGCTGAGCGGCATATTATCAGACAAGCTTTTTTACTCATAATATGCTGCACAGTAACACCTATGTATTTTTTACTGTGATAATTTAACAATTTTTTGTTTAAATGTCACATTTAATTTCAAAATTTATTTCTACCAGTTTATGTGCATACTTTAATTAAATTATAGTTTTGATTTCATAGTGATTTTTATGTACATATTTTACTGTAAATATTTTTTTTGAATTTAATGAGATTTTTTTACCACTTTATGTACATATTTTAATGCAAATTGTCTATTGTGATTTTTTTTTACCACTTTATGCACATATTTTAATGCAAATTGTCTATTGTGATTTTTTTTTACCACTTTATGCACATATTTTACTGCAAATTGTCTATTGTGATTTTTTTTTACTACTATGTACATATTTTACTGTAAATATATTTTTTTAATTTAATGAGATTTTTTTACCACTTTATCTACATATTGTAATGCAAATAAATTTATTTAAATTTATTGTGATTTTTTTTTAATACTTTATGGGCATATTTTACTGCAAATATTTTTTTTTAATTTAATGAGATTTTTTACCGCTTTATCTACATATTTTAATGCAAATAAATGTATTTAAATTTATTGTGATTTTTTTTTACCACTTTATGCGCATATTTTACTGCAAATTGTCTATTGTGATTTTTTTTTACTACTATGTACATATTTTACTGCAAATAATTTTTTTTTATTTATTGTGATTTTTTTTTACCGCTTTGTGGATATTTTACTGCAAATACATTTTTTATTGTGATTTGTATTTTTACTGCTTTATGTGGATATTTTACTGTAATTTTATTGTGTTTTTTTTAACCAGTTTATATGCATATTTTATTGCAAATACTTTTTATTTAATGTGAATTTTTTTAACACTGCATATTTACCTGCAAATATTTAAAAAAAATCTTTGTAATTTTATTTTTATCTTTATGTGCATATTTTACAGCAAATACATTATTTATTGTGAATTTTTACTGTTTTATGTGCATATTTTATTGTATTTAATTTGTGAATATGTATTTAATTTAAAATCGCAGTTTTATGTTTTTATATTATTTGTTCAAGTTCGTTGGAAATGTTACATTTAAAAAAGATTTGGACATAAACGTTGAGACGGGTGCATTGATAGTTAATCAAATTTTGACTCTTTTTTTTGACAAATTTTGACTGCTAAATTCCCACAGCATAAAATCAAGCGTTTTATATACTACAATAGTTTTATTAATATTAATATCAAAATCACTTGATCATATCGGAAAGACTTGAAGGCAACATCAGACAGGATACCAGAGGCACATCGGAGCGTCTGCTATGAAACGGTGCGAATAAAGCGTCCGGTTTCATTCAGTGATGGCGTTGCTCAGCTCGTCCGGGGTTACAAACAAGCGTATCTTGAAGAGGTAAACGCTAAGGTGTCCGAATCGCCTAAGTTTCATCTCCAGAGAGATTTCAAAGTCCTGAGGGAGCGTGATGGGTTTCTGGACCACCAAGACGCCGCCGTGGTCCACGCGTTTGGCGGCGAAGTAGCTTCCTTGGTTACCGTCCACGATGGCCACCTCGATGTCGTCCCCGAGCGCGGAGTTGGAGGGGCCCATGCGGAAGATGTTGGTGGGAATGGGGATTTTGGTGGGGAATGTCAGGTGGTAGTAGGTAATTCTCACAGGCAAGGCCAGGCACTCGCTAGACTGATTACAAGGCAAGCGCTCACAGCGACTGCGAAGGGAAGATGGAGAGAGAAACGGGGGGAAAGAGAGAAGAGAGAGGGGTTAGAATGGTGCGCGACATGCGGAAAAGTGTGTGATTTTAGGGGGTGGGGTTTGATTGAGGGGGAGGAGCATTCACAGTGACATCACAGACTGAGAGCCGGAAGGAAAAATCCCATTTATTTTCTACATAGAGACACTTAAAGTAAAGTTTGTCATATTGGATCGGGTCAATTTTTATTGAAACATTTTTGGGAGAAAATGAATGGGAAGCGGAAACTGTTCGGCAGAGGGATATTAATGATATTAACGGCGACGTGTATTAATGAAACGTTGTGCGCTGACCATGCATTGCGTTCATGCTCGGTGTGACCAGCAGATCTGTTAGTTCCTGCAACTAGATGTGAACTCCTTAAAGATTATATGAACTAATATTTGCGTCATTTTGTATTATTAAATTTTTTTTAAATAAGTACATTTTAATTTATTTATTTGTTTATATTTTATATAATTTTTATTATATTTTTTATTTGATTATAGTCAGCGGAAATGCTTCTTTGTAATTATTTGAATTAAATAATATATTTTTTTAATATATAATTTTTTTTCAAATGAATTATTAATATCATTACTTCTTTAATGTTATTATTTTATTTTTTATTTAAACAGAAAATACTAATTTTATATATAAAATGTTGTGTGTTATTTTTTTGTTATTTATTATGTTGTGTAAATTATTTGTTTATATTCAGTGGAAATGTTTATTTTTTAATTATTTGAATTAAATAATATTTTATGTATATCTTATGATATAATTATACATTCATAAATCTAAGTATTATTATATTAAATTAAATTATTATTTGTTATTATTATTTTTATAATAAATAAATTATTAATATTTATTTAATGTTATTATTTAATATTTAATTTATATATAAAATTATTTTTTTAATTTAGTTTTTTTTTTATATATTTATATCACATTCAGTGTAAATGTTGCATTGAAAAAAAGGTTTTGGTTTTGGATACGTCAAATATTAAACTATATTAAGCATAAAATCAAGCTCCACCCTGCATTAGTGCATTTGTTTAATGTCCTTTTTCTCTTGGAAATGTGTCAGATTTTGCATGTAAAATGAGTTTTGAACGTAGTTTTTATGTTTTATGTCACTTACGTGTCTCCTGAGCGTCTGTAGTTCACCGGACATTCGAAATTCAGGCATTTATATCCACCCTGAATGTTGAAGCAGCTCTGGGACTCTGTGCAGGTGTGAGTCCCGGTCACACACTCGTCGATATCTGCTCGAAAACATCATCATTATTGTTGGTCTTCATGATTATTATGATTAAATGAGACACTTGATGTAGCTTCACAGTCACACTGATGACAAAATTGAACTTTTTTAATGATTTTTTTGTGTTTTTTGACCAGTGCATATTATTTCTGTATTGTGATGTAGGAACTCTCAACATTGAGACTGTCGTGTGTTTCTGACCCTGGCAGCTGCGTCCGTTGGGGGCGAGTGTGTATCCGGTGGCGGGACACGTGCAGTGGAAGCTGCCGGGAGTGTTGTGACATCGGTAAGAGCAGATGTGTCCACCGGTGGGCAGCGCGCACTCATCGATGTCTGCGGAGCAACACACGGTTACTTCCTCCGCTGTACCGATGATGGAGTTTGACAGCAAACATCAGCCTCTCACCTTCACAGGTGATCCCGTCCACATCGCTCAGCTGGTAACCGCGGCGACAGTAACACTGATAGGATCCGTAAACATTGGCGCACTCCTGACTGCAGGGGTTGCTGTCGCATTCGTTGAGGTCTGCGGGTTAAACGAGAGGTCAGGGAATGAACCAAGACGGAATGAGTTGATTAGCAGTTATTCCTGTGGTTTTTCCCGTACCTTCACAGTTCCTTCCGTCGCCGGCCAGCTTGAAGCCAGTGGTGCAGCTGCACTTGTAGGACCCCAGGATGTTTTCACACTTGTGCGCACATAGTCGGCCGGGATAGTTCCTGCATTCATTGACGTCTGATGTTCAAGAGAAATTAATATGGCATACAGATCAACGGGAGTCAAGCAAAAGGTGCATTAAAATAATTATTTAAATTATATGTATATATATATATATATATATATATATATATATATATATATATATATATATAATTATAACAATTAATAAAATATTTAATTATTGTCTTATTATGTAAATTATATATATATATATATATATATATATATATATATATAAGTATGTTAAATAATTATAAAAATAAAATGTTATATATTTAATTATATTTTTCATAATTATATATATATATATAATTTTATTTTAAAAATAATTAAATAATATATATTATTATAAATAATTGTAAAAACAATTAATATAATATTTAATAATTTTTAATTATTTAAATTAAATATATAGCATAATTAAAAATAAAATAAAATAATTACGAAAATAACAATTAATGTAATATTTAATTATATTTAAATATTTAAATTAAATAATATATATTGTAAAATTTAATAAAATAATTATATTTTTAATTATTGAAATTAAATATATAGTAGAATTTAATTCATATATATAATTAAAGTATTTTAAATAATTATAAAAATAACAATTAAAATAATATTTCATTATTTTCTTGAATAGAATATATTGTATAATTTAATCTCTCTCTATATATAATTACAATATTTCAATTAATTAAAAAATAACAGTTAATATATTTATATTTTAATTATTTAAATTATATATATATATATAATATATAATTTATAAAATATACAGTAAAATTATTTTATGTTATTGTATATCGTTTTAATTTGAAAAAATAATTATAAAAATAACAAAATAACATATTTTTAATCATTTTATTCAGTGGAAATGTTGCATTTAAAAAGAGCTGGAAACTGAACTTTGAGATCCTCAGATATGACAAATTAAAGTTAACGCAAAGTCTGCACATTTCATTTATTGATTCCTCACTGATGTCTGATGTGATGTCAACACAAGACAAACGGTGAAGGAATGTTGGTGTTTGGAAAATACATTCAAAAGCATCAACCCTGGTGTGGGTTTGAACCTCTTAACCACTAACCCACAGCACTGACCTTCACAGGCTCTGGTGATGCTGTTGAAGTTGAAGCCGGGCTTGCACTCGCAGCGGTACGAGCCCATCAGATTAATACAGCCGTGACCGTCACAGGAGTTATCAGGCCCCGCACACTCGTCGATATCTGAGACAGGAGGTCAATCAGAGGTCAGTCGCCGGTGAGCCCTGACTAACTTCAAGTGGAAAACTGTCTGGCAAAAGTGTCAAATCTGGCATTCACAACTCTCTCTGCATTTTGTGAGGGACATTATGTGCTGTGTAATATAATTATATATAAAATATTTATTTTGGTTATTTTATTTATTTTATTATTAATTGTTTTTCCTTTTGATTTTGGGGTGAAATAAGAGCTGGAATATATTATATTATATTATGTTAATTATATTATATTATATTATATTAATCATATTATAGTATATTATATTATGTTATATTAATTATATTATATTATATTATGTTATACTAATTGTATTATATATTATATTATATTATATTATATTAATTATATTATATTATATTATGTTATATTAATTATATTGTATTATATTATATTATATTATGCTATATTAATTATATTATATTATATTATATTGTATTATATTATATTATGTTATATTAATTATAATATATTATATTATTTAATTTTTTTTATTTTATTTTCACCTAAGACTTTGAGGTCTTGGTTTTCAAGGATGTTTTTATTTAGTCACTTATAAAGATAACTTTTTCTTAATTAAATTAATTAATTATTAATTAATTAATATAATTATATTAAAATGACATTCACGTTCCTGTTTTATTTCTATAAAATTATGTATTTCTGAGTGAAACACCTACCTTGTAATATATTTATGTGTAACGTATAATATATAAAATATATTATTTATTATATTATTTATTGTTTTTTTCCGTTCGATTTTGGGGTGAAATAAGAGCTGGATTATCTTTATGTCATTATATTGTATTATTATTATTTTTTTAAATTACTATTATTATATTTTATTTTATTTATTTTATGTCTATATAAAATAAAATTATGTATTTCTGAGTGAAACATCTACCTTGTAATATATTTATATATAACATAAAACATAAAAAATATTATTTTATTATATATATATATATATATATATATATATATATATATATTTATTTATTTATTTATTTATTTTTTTTTTTTTTTAATTATTATGTCGAAGTCTTGGTTTTCCATCATTTCTATTATCTGATATTTGATATTTTTCCCTGAAGACCAATTATAATATTAGTCATATAGTGCTCCAAAGTTTTTTTTTGCACCAAATATCTCTCTTTCTAATGTTCAGAATTAAACTAAAAATGCAATTCACAACCCATTTTATTTCTGCAACGTGATGCATTTCTGAGTAATATAAACATAACATATGACTTATCTATTCATAAATAAGCATAGAACTTGATTCGATGTAGTTTGGGTCCGTACCGACGCAGCGAGTGCCCTCGGCGTTCAGATGGTATCCTCGTCCACAGTTCACAGACTGTCTCTGGCAGGTGTAGGAGCCGACCGTGTTGAAGCACATGTGACCCGGCGCACACGGTCCGGTCTGACTCAGACACTCGTTTATATCTGTCACACACGGAGAGGAGCGTTATGGAGCGTAATGGGCTGTGATGCTGCCCATGTGTGACAGTGACATTCTCACCGATGCAGCTGCCGAGAGCGTCCTGTATGAACCCAGCGCCGCACTGCATTCTGGGACGGCAGCGGAAAGAGCCGACTGTGTTCTGACACATGAGTTCAGCTGCGCAGTTGTGAGTGCCGGTCTCACATTCATCGATGTCTGAAACGTCAAACCCGACACTAATTATCATATATGCAAATGACATATTTATTTATTTATCATTATTAAGGAGAATTAATGTGTAGCTGCACGATTAATCAAAATATGTCTTAGTTCGATAATCAAATTGCAAAGCGATTTCATTAAATAAAAAGTTTTCCATCCATATGAAAGTTTTAACATTTACCATTTAAATTTTAGTGTTATATTTTTATATTTGTACTGTAAATTATATTCTCCTTAATTTTTATTTTACAGGGAAATATTACAATAGTAATATTTCATATTTGTTTAATACTATTTATACTATTTATTAATAGTATTTATTTATACTATTTATTATTATTACTTAATATAATAATAATAAAATAATAATAAAAATACTGATATATACTCACAGAATATTATTTTTCTTAATCGATTTATTAATATTACAATGAAATATTACAGTAGTACTTTTTCTTATTGCATTTATTATTTTTATTTAGTAATAATATTAATACAAATGAATACAGATAATTAATTATTATTAATTAGTAATCAATTACAATTAATACACATAATACAAATAATATTAATAGTTATATTGTAATATTTTTCTTGATCAATATTTTCACAGTGAAATATTACAAAAGTAATAGTTCTTATTTAATAATGTTAGTAATAATAATAATATTGGATCATATTGATAATATATCATATTGTGATATAATCACAAAATATTGCTAATATAATTATATATTATTTAATATTTTTAATACAGTGAAATATTACAATAGTGATATTTCTTATGTGTTTAATACTTTTATTTAGTAATAATAATTCTCATAAAATAATTATTTTAAAATAATATTGATATACAATCACAAAATATTGTATATTATTTTTCTTAATTGATTTTTTTATATTACTGTAAAATAGATTACAATTGTAGTATTTCTTATTTTGTCCATTTGTCTTGAGTAATAATAATTATTATTATTTTCATAAATCATATTGATATTAATCACAAAATATTGTTTTATAATATAATACGTAATATATATAACATTATTTCTTAATATGTTTTTTATCTTACAGCGAAATATTACAATAGTGATATTTCTTAATAATCATTATAAAAATAATAATTAAGAAAAATAATCAATTAGAAAATATTACTATTGTAATCTACTTTACAGTAAAATATAATATACAATATTTTATCAACTTCATTTTTAAATAATAATTCTTTTTATTATCATTTATGACAATTATTATTACTAAATATAAAAAATAATAAATAATTATTATTATTATTTTATAATCATATTGATATACAATCACAAAATATTGTATACTATTTTTTATATTTACTAATAATAATTCTTTTTTTTTAGAATTATTATTTTTAAAATAAAATTGATATACAATCACAAAATATTGTATATTATTATATTTTACTGTAAAATAGATCACAATAGTAATATTTCTATAAAATTATTTTATTTAGTAATTATAACGATCATAATAACAATAATAATTATTATTTTACAGTCATATTGATATATAATTGCAAAACATTAAGAGTTTTTAAAACTCTTTTAAGCATTTTTCTTTTTAAAAAAACACGTAGCAGGTTACGGCTCTGACCTTCACACTTGTTGTTGTCGGTGAGCTCGTAGCCCGTCCCGCAGCTGACCTCTCTCTGGCAGCGGTACGAGCCCAGCGTGTTGATGCAGCGCTGGCCCGGCTGGCAGTGATGAGAGCCCAGCAGACACTCGTTGACGTCTGCGGAGACACACACATCCCTCACGCTCTGTGACCGACACTCACACACGCTTCATCGGTGGAGCCGTACTGACCTTCACAGCTTTTTCCGTCTGGCTTCAACTTCTGTCCCACCAAGCAGGCACAAGTGCCATTAAAACACCGCTCAGCGCAGCCTGCAGCTTCAACACACAAACAACATTAATGATCATAATCATATACAGATGAATCAGCGCTGTAACAAATGTTAACGAATAATTGTATAGTTCCAGCTACCTTTGCATGGGTCCTCTGTGTTTATAGCATCACCCTGTGAAGTTTGTAAATCTGTAATTATGAAACACACATGTAAATTAATGCATTAAAGTGGCACTAGAGGGCAGCAGAGCTCATTGAATATTCACTGATTTATATTTATATAGTTGGTCCCCATTGACTTCCATTGTAATGGAAGTTCGGCTAAAGAAAGAAACTCAAACAGGTACTTGAGGGTGAGTAAACGATGACACGCTTCATTTTTGGGTGAACTGTCCCTTTAAGGGGTTGTGATGTCATAACCATCGTGAGACCGTCGTGTTTGTTTGTTCGCTCTCACTCGGTGTCAGTTTCCCGTCGAAGTTCGGCAAGCGGTCCACGCAACAGGCCCGGGACACCACACCGCACTGGTATCCCACCGCGAGCGTGAGGTCACATGACAGACCTTGCTCCTGGGCCGCCCGGCCGAGCAAACAACACTCACAGCACATCTGGAGAGGAGAAAACATCTCGGATCAGACATGAACTGGCTGTTTTCTGAGTGACCAACCTGAGGATGTGAAGACCTTACTGTATATATATATTAATATACTATAATAGAATTTATTATTTTAGTCATCTAATTATTTCTTAAAAAGTGAATTTACATGCTAACATATTCTATATATAATAAAAGTGACATATATATATATATATATATATATATATATATATATAATCGTTTAATAATAATTATAATATTTATAATGTATATATACTATTTATTAAATAGAATATAAATATATAGTTATTTATATATAAATAACTAATATATATAAAATTTATATAAATATGCATTTCATTATTTTATACTATTTAATAAATGTAATATTTAAGATTTATCTACTTATTTTTAAATTAATATATAGTGAATTTATATATATTTTTTTAAACTTTTTAAATAACTATTAATATACATTATATGCTATAAATATTATTATTAAACATATGTATATGTAAATGTCATTTATGCTATTTAATAAATATTAATATACTATAATAGTTTATTATTTTAAACGTATCTACTTATTTAAGTGAATATATATATGTGTGTAATTTTTAATATTAATAATAAATAATAAATATTTCAAGAATTAAATAATACAATTATTAAAATATTTAACATTTAATATTGTATCTTTTTTCCATAATGCATTGCAATAGACTCGAAAAAATGGAAAAGATTATATAAAATAAACTTGTTTAAAATATATATATGAAATTTATATATATATATATATTTTTTTTTTTATTATTATTTTTTTTAAATCATTTAATAAATAGTAATATGCTATAATAGAGTTTATTATTTTTGATTGATCAACTTATTTTTAAGTGAATATACTGTATATATATGTATGTGTTTGTATGTGTGTGTGTGTGTGTGTGATATCTATATATATATAATTTAATAATAAAAATTTCAAGAATTAAATAATAAAATTCTTAAAATAATTAACATTTACATTTCATAATGTATCTTTTTTTACACAATGCATTGCAATAGACTGGGGAGGAAAAATAGTGGAAAAAATAATTTAAGATTACAAATTCAAGTAATTCAATGCAGAAAAGCATCAATAAAAAAATATTTCAATCAATATTTGTGTGTGCCATGTATTTTTAAGCTTATTAAAGACTCATGTTGTTAGCTTAGAAACATTTTAAAGACAAATCCGAATACAATTTGTTGCGCATTGAGATACCGCATTATGTAATCACTTATAAGGTTGTGTTTCTTAGAAGGCAGCTGCCTATGTAGGGAGCAGACAGAGAGGTAGTTCAAGTTTACTGCAGTATAAGACACAAAGAACAGCTGTCTTTACTTTGACCCGACCTTTGATGGTTTGTCAGCGTCTGTCACAAAACAAAATTCACACCTATGTGCAAAATGACTGAATCCTTTTCTGAGCAGATGAGAGAGAGAGAGAGAGAGAGAACGACTCTCAACAGCACAAAAAATATGTTCCCCAGAGGCCGTGAGCGGGACGCAACACATCCTGACGGTAAGCATCGTGGCTGATTTCCCAGACACAGATAAAGTCTCATCCTGGACTCAGTGATAATTCACCTTCACAGATCTGTCAGTATTCAAGATGAAGAAGTAGCGCAGGAGCAAAAGCACAAAGCCTAATGTGGAAAAATGTGTGCAATTCAACATGTAAACACACGTTAATTAAAGGACTAGATCATGCGCACCACAAAAAATGATGTTCATCCTTTCTTTTTTTCCAGGACAAATATCTAAATAGTCTTAAATCAAGATATATTTACTGGAGAAGCAAAATGACTTCAGATATTAAGTGAGTTTATGAAGAAAAAAGGGTCAGAAAAATAATCGTTTTCCCCGTGAATTAAGTTTATTTTTCTGACCCCACTGGGAGCTATTTGTTTTAAGCATAAACTCGATTTTCGATCAGTTTTTAAGTAAAAAAGACTTAATATCTTCAGTCATTTTGTTTCTCAATTAAATATATATTGATTTAAGAATGTTCATATACTTGTACTGGAAAACAAGACAAAAATACTAAGAAAATAGATATTCCTTTTGCAAAAGTTATTATTATTAAGTTATTTTTTTCCTAAATTGACAAAAAATCTGCAAATGTGTGTATATATATATATATATTTGTTTAATAATATTTAATAAATGTTATATTAAATATTTAAAAACATTTAAAAATATTTAATACATTTTTCATAATATTTTATTAATAAATAATAATAATCATACATTTTATTATTTTTTAATTAATTTTTTAACTGAGTATATATATATATATTTGTTTAATAATATTTAATAAATTTTATATTAAATATTTAAAAACATAAAAAAAATTAATAATTTTTTCATAATATTTTATTAATAAATAATAATAATAATAAATTTTATTATTTTTTAATTATTTTTTTAACTGAGTATATATATATATATATATATATATATATATATAATATTTAAAACATTTAACAACATATCTTTTTTTCCATAAGGCATTACAATAGACTGGAAAAAAAAGATTTCAAAAAATAAATAATTCAAGATAAAAGTGCACTATAATCAAAGTTTTTTGAAGTCAAGTGACAGGAACAGACAGAATTTTAAGTAGCTATTTTGCGATAATTGCACATCCTAGTATATCTCTAATTTTAGAGAGACATTAGGGTGATTAAATGACGAGAATCTGAATTTTTGTGTGAATTATCCTTTGGCTCAAATGTACATGCATCTTTTTTCCACTACAAATGTGAATAAACTGAACTAATGAGGTTTCTAAGAACTGAAAACTCGAAAACGACACAAGGAAACGGTTCTCTGGAGTTCTCGAGGAGACGCAAACTGATCTGGTGATTTAGAGAGAGCTTAAACTTGCCACAAGATCATCTAACACCTGCCCTGAAAAGTCTCAGATAAATTTGGCTCAGTGGTTAGTGATAAACGCATAAATAAAGCAGAGACAGACGCTTTTAAACGTTCTTACAGTCCCTACTGACAACCCAAGATGAATGTTTCCTAGAAGACAGCAGGCACCTGGCGGACTGTGATGTTGAAACACACTCAGGTGTGTATTAAAGGTTGAAGACACACTCTATTCTTCAAACTGAGGTTTGGCGGAGAGCCTGCGCGTATAATCGGAGCTGGATTTATAACGCCGGGCTGACAGGAACAACCTCCACTTTTGTGATGTGGACAAGTTCTCTCCTGCTCAACATAAACAGCGCTGAGAGAAAGACATCTATTTTTACCCCTCGGTCTCCAGAAGAGTTCCTGCTTCAAAAAGCACATTTATCATCTTATTGTGATCTGAGTGTCTTAACACAGACTTGTACGGACAAGAACACAGACCCAAAATGTACTTGGACACTTCAATATATGAATATTTGAATTTCAATGCATTAGATCTCATTTATTTTAAAGAAGACATAGAGCGAGTACACTATACGAGCAAAACATTTCACAAAAAGAAGTTTGTTATAGGTTTTAAATGATAAAATGGTACGTATACTGTTCAAACGAAGACGTATCGCTCCATTAGCCCAAGTGAGCTGACTTGTCGTCTACTAAGTACAAAGTTAGCTGGCTTTTAAGGCTCATAAATGTCTGTTTTGAAGTGCTCTACATAGTCAGCACACACAAATGTATATATATATATGAGCAATATCACAAAAGTAGCCATGCGATATGATTCAGTAATCACAGAGTGCTGATATACAGTCATATCACATGGCTATGAGTGTGTTATTACGGTTATACAACAGTTCGACGACACGAGAGTGTAAATAAATAAGAAACAACAATGGATTGTCTTTAAAAACCCTAATTTGTGCAGAACTATTTCCTTCCGCCACGGGTTCAAATCTCAAGTTGATATTTTAACAGTTGAGCCCCGGTACACACCAAGCCGACGCCGGCCAAAACAGACCGCGGGGTTGGCACACGTCGGTAGTGTCTGTGTCCAAAGTTGCCCTGTCACACCAAACCGACAGTCGACACCCAACGGCCAAAGTCTGTTCTGTGCCTGCGTAAGAAGAAATGCCTTTCCGTACCAGCAGGTGGCAGTAGCTGAACAGCCAATCAGAATGATTAGATGGCTTGATGACCGACGAGCTCCGACGCTGATTCAACATGTCAAATCGGCCGACAAAAAAAGCCAACGAGGACCAACTTAGTCGGTGGACAAAAAAAAAAAAAACTGCCCGACGGCCGACCGTTGGCTTGGTGTGTGTTAAAATGTCACTTTAGAAATAGTATTATGGTTTTATGAGCGAGAGATTGACTAAACAAGTGTATAGCCTGAGAAATAGCATTCATTCTTCCATGTCCATAATATTATATCCATTACAAAAAAAATCAGTTTGAATGTCCGCTGAGGAAAGCGATATCTTTGTCCTTTTAAAAGTTAAGGGGATTTCCCATTACACACTAAAACAACTTCTTTGTTCTGACTGACTCGTAAAGACAGTCTTTGCCGCCATCTAATGTTACTTTCACGGAAGTCCATGTCACGATCGACGGAAAACAAATACGGCATATTATTTATACAAAATCATATTCATTGAACAACAATATTTAAATAACAAAAACAGCCATTATAAAATACAATAGGAAATAAACATAAGCAAGCAATTGAGTCAAACGGACAAAAGCGGCGCTCTAGTACAGGATTTAAGTTAAATATAAAGTTATGAAACTTAATTTTCCCCTTAAACTCCTACCCCCATTTCACTATTTTTATTTTTATTCCTATATTTCGAGAACAGTGATCTTTCTTCACCAGGTACAGACATCTGCTGGACAGATTTATTATATCTGAATAGAACAGAATATCTGTTTCTTTTTAAAAATTTTGGACGTCGTCTCGCGATGTTTGACACCCCTGCCTTAACCCAAATTGTTTTGCTCTAGAACAAGTAATAGATTAATAAGACCAAAGATTGCCCATTTGATATACCCCAAATTAATTATATCTCATTTAACCACTATCTACATGAGAGCCAGCGGAAAATACTCAAAGGACTGGCCGAGATGAAGCTGTTCTCAGCGGGTACTCGAGCACTGAACGGCCGCTGATGGCCTGGAGCTTGCATCTGTGAAAGCGTCTAAACAAATTGTAAAATATTCACTATATTTATATATGAGTCACATATTTGAGGTCTAAATAAGTACATTCTCGCCTAAAAAACTACATAGTATTTTTTTTAAATATAGTGGATTTACTCGACCGCCATGACAGTTCCAGTGCTGGTACTGGGGGAATATCGCATGGCTCTCAGATTCGAGAACAAGAACTGTTGTCTAAATATGTGTGTGTGTGTGTGTGTTTATGGTATTGCATAACCACATTAAGAAAAAAATCACGCTGCTGTGAGAAAATCACACTCAAACACACCTTGGCTGTCTTCCTTTCACACGTGCTGCTGGACAAGAGGCCGTCACAACTTCCCTGGTCCTTCGCCATATTGATGCCGCTGGTGCAAATGTTGTCGTCAAGAACCGCAGCACAACACTGTTCCTGTGCTATCCTACAAAACAAACACACACACTAACTGAAGCTCAGGACATCTCGGCTCAGTGCTTTAAGGTCTGGGCTGGCGATCAACAGATTATAGGGATTGAGCACAATGTGTTCATTGTGTCGTTGAGCAAGACCAGTAACCTCCAGGCTTTCCGGTGGACTAGTTGTGAATAAACAGACTAAAGGATGTTTCAAAGGAACTTCTGATTTCTAAGGAAAGACTGGATTGCAATGAAAAAATTTTTGCATCTCAAGTAAATATATCTTGATTTAAGAATTTTTAGATATTTGTACTTGAAACAAGACAGAAATACTGAGTGAAAACATTTTTTGAACTGTGTTCAGATCCTTTTAATTCACATATAATGCTTCCTGACCACTTTAAACCGCAGGAGAGATGTTAGAGAGATGGACCGCTCTTTTGACTGCAGGACGTCATTGTTTGGTTCTGATCCAGGCTGGACCGCAGCGCCGTGACGCACTGAGCAGAGTTTTTACCGTAAGACGATGACTGTTTGTCTCTTTCGCTCTTGCTTCACCCTGTTTCACAATCAAGCTCACCGAGCATCTCCTCTCCGAAGAGCCTTTTAAGGGAGAAGTCATCTGCAATTTCTCCTTCCGCTTTTTTGGACTTGTTTTTCCCTTTTCGGTGTCTGAAATAATCTGCAGATTTCCTGTTATTCGGGTCGCTTTCTCTCTTCTCCGTCTGACTAGAGTTTCACCTCAGTGGAATTTCCTGGATTTGGAAATATTCCCATTTTTGCAAGCCCACCTACCAAAAACATCCAAGCATCACCACTTTTTTCTTGCACTTTCTCATTTAAACAAACTCCGGATCACTTTGAAGGCCAAGACAAGCACATCTGATGCCTGAGGGCTTGATGGAGGAACACGACCAGCTTTGACTGGCACTAAGATTGTGCGCTGATCTTATCATTACAGTCAAAGCCACTGTGGCCACTTCTACCAATGATGCATTGCTTCTGCACTACTAAAGCGATACTATGCAGAGACCATCTGATGCATATTTAAAAAGAGGACCTATTCTGCTTTTTTTACATGTTCAACTCTCTTTAGTGTATAGTGTTGTTGTTTGAGCATGAAAAAGGTCTGTAAAGTCCCTCCAGCGGGACTTATTCTCTATATCTCTGTCCCTGTTTCTGAACACCCTGAACACCCACCTATGGTAAGGGGCGGGGCCTGGTTAAGTTAGTTAGTAGTGTGTTGAAACTCGTGGTTATGATAAGGGGCGAGGCCTGGTTAAGTTAGTTAGTAGTGTGCTGAAACTTGCGGTTATGGTAAAGGGTGGGGATCCTGGTTAAGTTAATTAGTAGTGTGTTGAAACTTGCGGTTATGGTAAGAGGTGGGGCCTGGTTAAGTTAGTTAGTAGTTTGTTGAAGCTCGTGGTTATGGTAATGGGTGGGGCCTGATTAAGTTAGTTAGTAGTTTGTTGAAGCTCGTGGTTATGGTAATGGATGGGGCCTGATTAAGTTAGTTAGTAGTTTGTTGAAACCGGCGGTTATGGTAAGGGGTGGGGCCTGGTTGAGTTAGTTAGTAGTGTGCTGAAACTTGCAGTTATGGTAAGGGGCGGGGCCTGGTTAAGTTAGTTAGTAGTGTGGTGAAACTTGCAGTTATGGTAAGGGGCGGGGCCTGGTTAAGTTAGTTAGTAGTGTGCTGAAACTTGCGGTTATGGTAAGGGGCGGGGCCTGGTTAAGTTAGTTAGTAGTGTGGTGAAACTTGCAGTTATGGTAAGGGGCGGGGCCTGGTTAAGTTAGTTAGTAGTGTGCTGAAACTTGCGGTTATGGTAAGGGGCGGGGCCTGGTTAAGTTAGTTAGTAGTGTGCTGAAACTTGCGGTTATGGTAAGAGGTGGGGCCTGGTTAAGTTAGTTAGTAGTGTGTTGAAACTCGTGATTATGGTAAAGGGCGGGGATCCTGGTTAAGTTAATTAGTAGTGTGTTGATACTTGCGGTTATGGTAAGGGGCGGGGCCTGGTTAAGTTAGTCAGTAGTGTGCTGAAACTTGCGGTTATGGTAAAGGGCGGGGATCCTGGTTAAGTTAATTAGTAGTGTGTTGATACTTGCGGTTATGGTAAGGGGCGGGGCCTGGTTAAGTTAGTCAGTAGTGTGTTGAAACTCGTGGTTATGGTAATGGGTGGGGCCTGATTAAGTTAGTTAGTAGTTTGTTGAAACTGGCGGTTATGGTAAGGGGTGGGGCCTGGTTAAGTTAGTTATTAGTGTGCTGAAACTTGCGGTTATGGTAGGGGCAGGGCCTGGTTAAGTTAGTTAGTAGTGTGCTGAAACTCGTGGTTATTGTAAGGGGGGGGGCTGGTTAAGTTAGTTAGTAGTTTGTTGAAACTGGCGGTTATGGTAAGGGGTGGGGCCTGGTTGAGTTAGTTAGTAGTGTGTTGAAACTCGTGGTTATGATAAGGGGGGGGCCTGGTTAAGTTAGTTAGTAGTGTGCTGAAACTTGCGGTTATGGTAAGGGGCAGGGTCTGGTTAAGTTAGTTAGTAGTTTGTTGAAACTCGTGGTTATGGTAAGGGGCGGAGCCTGGTTAAGTTAGTAAGTAGTGTGTTGAATCTGGTGGTTATGGTAAGGGTTAGTTGTGTTAGTTGAGTTAGTGACGTGTTGAAACTTGCAGTTATAGTAAGGGCGGGGCCTGATTGAGTCAGTGGTGCATTAAAACTAAAAGTTTCACGATGTAGGAAAACGAACACTTGGTGAAAATATGAATGCTTGTTTTAATCAATGAATATGACTGAACTTTTTTTTACATTGCAACTCTGCTTCTTTTGTTATAATGAGAGGATTTGCGCACATGTAAAACTTAGAAACTCATTCAGCAATTTGAGAGATACTGAGCGGATTCTCACTACCAAACACTTTAAACACCTCTGATTGGTCATTGTTTTCAACAGAAATGCTTGTGACTGGTTACAATACTCGACAATGCAAAATCACATTGTGAACAGACACATTTGCAGCACCGCGAGGCGAATATAGCAGAATATAACACACACACTGCTCCAGCTGACCAATCAGAGCACATTGTGCTTTTCAGAAGGAGGGGCTTCAGGAAAAAGTCAACAGTGAGACAGGAAGTCAACAGTGTTACTGACAGACTGGGAAGAGAGGACCCGAACAATGGAGAATATGAGTAATGAATATATAATGAAACTGTTCTGGTCGAGCCTAAAAACAGCATCAAGACTCTAAAAGGGCATAATATGACTTCTTTTAACCCATAATTGCATGCTCCAATCTGATTGGATGCAGGCACAGGTCTTTATTAGTCTGCCAGGAAACGAAGTTGAGGTAAACTATGCCACTTATCTCTTTTTCGTGCATTTTGAGATTTTGGGACTTTTGAAAAAAAAAATTCTTCCAAACTAGTGGAAAGAAAACATCCAAAAGACACATTTAAGTGTTTATTTAATTACACTTGATCAGTTTGCGCCACATAGACCGATTATAATGGGTTTGATGTGCTTTTGTCGCGTCGCGTTTAGATGTTAGGTGTTAGATTGACGGCTTACTGAACTAACAAACTGATTTATTTCTGTTTAAAGCATTTGTTGTGGAAATCATGAAGTTTTGGAACAAACCTGCAGGTGGTGGATTCGGAGAAGAGCGGCAGACGCGTGCAGTCCTGAGACTCCTGGCCTCTCTCCTTGCCATCCTTACAGCAGTCGTCCAGAGAGATGGGATCTGTGGTCTCTGGAGAATCAGACAATTCACACACACAGACATGCAGATTAGAGGTTTGCACAGTAACAGGTAACAGATCTTGACTTGAGCCGGCTAGTCTAGTCAAATGTTGAATCTTCTGTCAGAGCAGTCTGACTAGATTGCACAATTAAACCAGGTTTTTCATGACTTGGCCAGCTAAATCAATGTTGAATCAGCGTTATTACCAGCTCATCTCATCCAGTCTTTGGTTTGTGGTTAGATCATGAGTGCTAGATTTGTCACTATGGCTGGCAAATGATGTGAGAGGAGAAAGAATAAGGCAACAGGATCCAAAAATGTACTTATTTATTGCAAAATGGCAGTTAAATCGAGAAACTTTACTGGCAATATAAATATTTCATTTCTTACTAGAAATTTTCATTTCTTACTATTTTGCATTATTTTAAATATATTTATATTTAGGGGATGCAAAGGGGTGAAAAATTTCTGGTAATTTCCTGTAAAATTTTTCAGAATTTTTGAAAAATTTTGGAAAGTTTCTGGAAATTTACTGGACATTTTCCGCCCCTTTGCATCCCTATTTATATTAAATGGTTATATTTATAAAAAAATATGTTTTTGTCAATGAGAAAGTCATAAAATTATAGAAGAGAATCTAAAATGTCAGATATATTTTATTAAAATTACAGCATAGTATTTATAATCATAAACTCTCCAGGATTTTTGGAAGGTTTCGGAACATTTTGGAAAGTTTATGGAATTTTTTCCTCCCCTTTGCATCTCTATTTATATTAGATTAATATATTTATAAAAATATGTTTTTGTCATTGAGTTATTTAGCTGATTTTCTACAAAATTATAGAAGAGAATCTAAAATGTCAGACATATATTATTAAAATCACAGCATAGTATTTATAATCATAATAATATATTTTTATAATTTATATATATTCTTATAATTTATTAGATATATATATATAATAATAATAAATTATGAGAAGATTTTATAATGTTTAATTAGAAATTGTTATGATTATAGACATCTTATGCTAAGATAACATTTATTTAATATATCTATTTATATTTTATGTTTATTATAAAATTGATTGTAACAATATTTCATAGTTAAGAGCTATATAAATATATTAAATTTTATATATATATATATATATATATATAAGGACTCAGATTATATAAATATATATATACAAATATATATAAATATATATAAATATATTAAATTATATATATATATATATATATATATATATATATATAAAGGACTCAGATTATTTGATCTTAACACAAGATATTTATGACCATAATAAAATGTTTCTCTAATTAAACATTAAATCGTCATAAAAATGAATACATTTATTTAAAAATCTTTTGTTTGGAAACTTCCCTATGATGGAATGTTGAGTTTCTTCGGAAGGAGACGGTCCGTGCAGACACTCTGAACCCTTTGGATCAGATGGTGGCATGACCTTTGTCCAATTAGGGATGGACGGCACATGGAAAACCCCCTTAAAAATGTTACTGCCCCAAACCCTGCGGCTAAGAATAAAGACTCTTCCTGGACGCTCGGCGGGAGACCCGGTTCTGCCTGCGGCCCTTCAGTTCTTCTCAGTTTCAGAGGATTTTGCATAATTAGGGAGGAGATAAAATGGGTCTGGACGTTGTTTGCACACATTTCTATTCTACTCCATTCTTTTCCATTCTATTCTCCCACCTACCAAGGTCTGTCTTTCAGCAAATCATGACATCACAAAATTAATATTCATGAGCTTAGCTCATGTCCCGCCCACTTTTCCGTTCTATGCCCTGATGGTGCAGATATTTTCAGAAAATAAGTCTTGCATCTCAAGATATATTGTTTTAAGAATGTTTTGATATTTGTATTAAAAAACAAGAAAAAAAACACACAATTTTTCACAGTGCGGCCCAGACTTTATCTGATGAGGGTGTGTTTATTCATTGATTTATTTGTTTTTAATCATCATTGTTCCGTTCAGTTTATTTGATGGCGTTTGCACGGTCAGTATCTTCTCTTGATATGCCGCTCAAAGCTGTCTGGATTGTATCTCCCTTATTTGTTTTTTTCCCACAAGCCATTTTCCACTCATGCTGAATAATGTTTAGCGTCTGGCAGATGAAGTAATTTGTTGAAGGGCAGCTAGTCAACTCCGTTAAACACGTCTGAGTCTCTCCCAAAGATTAAAGGCCATAAAAACTAGTCCAAAAACATTTCCAAACAACCATCAGCTGACGCAAGTGGACTCAATTGGATCAAACAGATCATTAATTTCCCTGTGGTTTCCATCATCTGCCAAAACGCAAAATATTTTTGGCAGATGAGTCTTTTGGACGCTCTCCTTCAGGTTTGCAACAGTAATCGAAATGCCAAATGGGGTTTATAAGCAGTAATTTCTCCACACAAAATGCACACGTTTTTGTTTATTTGACAACAATCAACCACAGTTTTTAATTTAATGAATAAATAAAAATATTAATTTATTTGCATAACTAT
>CM076063.1:2880000-2920000 GCA_038088235.1 Zacco platypus
CTAAAATAACGCATTTTTAAAAGCAGCAGAGATGTGAATTGTGAGGTAAACTCACCTTGCCCCCGCAGCAGCCCGCACAAAGACAACAGCACAATCACACAGAGATCCATTTATCCAAACGCTCGCGACGCTTCTGAGGTGTGAGGACTTTTAAAAGTCAGTGAGGGGAGAAACAGTGAGACCGTCGTGTGGAGACTGATTGTCAGGGCTTTAATGGGCGCGTGTCCGCTGCGCGTTCGGGGGGCAGGACCGACCACTCACGAGCAATCACAAAAGCGCATTTGGTTCATTAGGTACGAACTTTAACCGATTCTTCTAGAAATGCCTGAGTTCATAGAGAGTATTACTAAGCTAAATACCATTTTGATTAGATAATTAAAGATTCATACAACCGTTTACAGTAGTTTACATTTCTTTTACCTCAGTGTAAGCCCCGCCCACAACAATAACGGTCTGTTTATTCTAAGCTCACGCGCTGCCGTTTCAAAGTGTGTAACGTTACCTTTTTGTTGTTCTTGTTGCATTTACAATGCTTTAACCAGCAGATTTAAGATTCATACAATTAAAGATTCATACAACCGTTTACAGTAGTTTACAATTATTTTACCTCAGTGTAAGCCCCGCCCACACCAACGAACGATAACGGTCTGTTTATTCTAAGCTCACGCGCTGCCGTTTCAAAGTGTGTAACGTTACCTTTTTGTTGTTATCGTTGCATTTACAAGGCTTTAACCAGCAGATTTAAGATTCATACAATTAAAGATTCATACAACCGTTTACAGTAGTTTACATTTCTTTTACCTCAGTGTAAGCCCCGCCCACACCAACGAACGATAACGGTCTGTTTATTCTAAGCTCACGCGCTGCAGTTTCAAAGTGTGTAACGTTACCTTTTTGTTGTTCTTGTTGAATTTACAAGGCTTTAACCAGCCGATTTCCTCAGAATACAATGTTTTGAGCGAATAGCTAGTGTAATCGATCTAATCAAACAGTGAATTTAACTGACGGAGTCCATGTAGTGGAATCAAATGAAGCTAGACAATGTTGTCGAAACTAGCGCTGGATACCTGAGGTAATTTTATGTTGGCTAACTCTATTTGCTAGCCTAACATAATGATCTCATCGTTAACGGCTCACCATTTATGACCTATTGTTTTCCAGATATCAATTTTTGACTTGTCGAAAAGTGGCGGCTTTTTCTGGACCTCGGATTATCAGCAATGTCGTCCACCATTTTAATTGCGCGAGCGCTTAGAATGAATTCTGATTGGCTAGAAAAAAAGTTCTGACAGTTATCCCAGTTCCTCTATATCGTTAACGTTATAGCTGTGGTGTGGACAGTGATCTATTTACAACGATTTTTAGAACTATATCTTTATTGTTATCTTTAGTTATCGCTCTTGGTGCGAACGGGCATTATGCTTCCAGAATACTAGCGTGTTGTTGTGTTGTTTAGCGCCGTTCTCTAGCGATTTCAAGGGCGTTGCACTTTCATTTGCCATGGTTACTATAGTTTAAACCAAAATTCCATTTTAATTAAATATTATATTGAAATTCCGAAGCTTCTTACTGTTTAAACGAGATCATTTGATTATTATGAACATTAATACTAGACACAAGGATGTTGTGGGTGGTTGCCAAGGCATCGCTATGTGGTTGCTAAGTAGTTTAGCTTTCATGGCGTTGCTATGCGGTTGATATAGTTAAACCTAATTAATAAAATTGAGAGATTCATACTAGTGCTATCAAAACGATTAATCGCATCTAACGTAAAAGTAAATTTTTTGTATACATCATTTTAACGGAGAACGTGAAAACGCTACAGAACGAAATCTTACATTGCATTGAATTCAAAAAATATTTTTTATTTTTGACTTTTTTTGTGAAAACTATGGTTACCATGGAAATAATTATATCACTCAATAACACAATAAGAGCCTGTTCAACCCTTTTCGTGCATAAAACTAATGGTAATTGATAATTAAACTGATGTTTAATTAAACATGCTCTTTTTTTAATAGTTCCTGATTTGTTAACTAAATATGATTTACAAATTGCACAGATATGTCATATTCTTCTATGGCGGTTAGTTTGAATGAAGAGAGTGATTAAAGTTTAATTACATCTCTATCATAACATTTCAACAGGGTTTGAATGATGATTGCCGAGGGTTTGGTTTCCCCATCTGGAGAGGATCAATATCATACACTCTGCAGACATATGAAATATTTCTACAAACTCTTGGTTAGAAATCGTACTCTCTGAAATCTCAAGAATGAAATTCATCCACGCAGTCAGTATTTTGGAGCGTTCGTTCACTCGTAGAGGCCGTTGAGCAATAAATCAGGCTGACAGAACTCTGACTGATTGCTTTTATTTGCTCTTTCCAGACGCCTCCGCGGTAAACCTCTGGTTTCATCTCACCAAATGGCCCAAGAAAGATCCACAGACATGGAGAGACGCTTTCTAGATGGGAACTCGAACCGTTTATGAGGCATGAAGCGGCATGAGGACTATTTCAACACAGATTCCGGAAGTAACAATTGAAATTTTCTTTCGCCTAATTCCTGGAGAAGATCTGCACTACCGGTATTTCTAAAGAGAGACACGTCAAAGCCTCATAAATGATACTGAAATGTTAACAATTTTAGACTTTTTAATGCTTAAAGTTTGTAAAGTTTTAATCCATTTGGCATCAATACAAGAAAAATGAATGCAAAGATACCAGATTCTGGACATTCATGCAAGTTATAACATGGATATTTGTAAAGTCGGATTGGATGAGCTGCGTTCTTATAGAGGACCTTTTTGTGAAGCCACACTCGTCACATATGCATTATACATTCGGACACTCGTGTGTCTCTTTGTCTCTACCTCACACAAATCTAATTTCCTGAAATTAGCAATCATGAGTGAAATAATTGCCAGACGATATAATAAACAGTGCTCTGCCAGAGTCTGGAGTTTCAATCAGTCGCTCCCTCTGGGCAGAGCAGACGATAATCAAAGCCACATGATTCCAGCTGGAGAAACACACACACACTCACACACACACACACACTCACACATACACATTCACACACTCTCACACTCTCACATACACATTCACACACACACACACTCACACACACACACATTCACACACTCACATACTCACATACACACTCACACACACACACACACACATTCACACACACTCACATACACACTCTCTCACACACACACATTCACACTCTCACATACTCACATACACACTCACACACACTCACACACACACACACACACATTCACACACTCTCACATACACACTCACACATACTCACATACACACTCAGACACACACACACACACACACACTCTCACACACACACACACACACACACACACACACATTCACACACTCTCACATACACACTCAGACACACACACACACACACACACATTCACACACTCTCACATACTCACATACACACTCAGACACACACACACACACACACATTCACACTCTCACATACTCACATACACACTCAGACACACACACACACACACATTCACACTCTCACATACTCACATACAAACTCACTCACACACACACACACATTCACACACTCTCACATACTCACATACACACTCAGACACACACACACACACACACACACTCTCTCACATACTCACAAACACACTCACACACACTCACACACTCTCACTTTCACACACAAGTACACACTTACACAAACACTAACTCACACACACTAACACTCACCCACACAGACACACTCTCACGCACACATACAAGTACACACTTACACAAACACTAACTCACACTCATATACCCTCACACACTCTCTCATGTACACACTCACACACACACACTGACACGCAATCACACATACAAGTACACACTTACACAAACACTAACTCACACTCATATACCCTCACACACTCTCTCATGTACACACTCACACACACACACTGACACGCAATCACACATACAAGTACACACTTACACAAACACTTAGACACACACTTAGACACACACACACACACTCACTGTCTCTCTCACACAAGTAAACACTTACACAAACACTAACTCACACACACTCACGCACACACACACACACACACACACACACACACACACACACAAGTAAACACTTACACAAACACTAACTCACACACACACACACACACACACAAGTAAACACTTACACAAACACTAACTCACACACACACACACACACACACAAGTAAACACTTACACAAACACTAACTCACACACACACACACACACACACACACAAGTAAACACTTACACAAACACTAACTCACACACACACACACACACACACACAAGTAAACACTTATACAAACACTAACTCACACGCACACACACACAAACACACACACACACAAGTAAACACTTACACAAACACTAACTCACACACACACACACACACACAAGTAAACACTTACACAAACACTAACTCACACACACACACACACACACACAAGTAAACACTTACACAAACACTAACTCACACACACACACACACACACAAGTAAACACTTACACAAACACTAACTCACACACACACACACACACACACACACAAGTAAACACTTACACAAACACTAACTCACACACACACACACACACACACACAAGTAAACACTTATACAAACACTAACTCACACGCACACACACACAAACACACACACACACACAAGTAAACACTTACACAAACACTAACTCACACACACACACACACACACACAAGTAAACACTTACACAAACACTAACTCACACACACACACACACACACACACAAGTAAACACTTACACAAACACTAATTCACACACACACTCTCTCTCTCTCACGCACACACACACAAACTGACACTCTCACACGCACACACGTGCACATACACACTCACACACTTGCACACATCACACTCTTGTGTATTGAGTTGTGCGTCTCGGTGGCTCTGACAGCAGAAGTATTAGATTTGCCCGTTGTGTGTGGATGACATCTTATTCTTCACTGCATGCATTTACAGAACCCAAAACGACTGTAAGAAATGCATTCCAGGTATAAATGTCTCATTACGCGTGTGTTTCCTCACAACGGAACCCGTAATCTTCCGTTATGCTCAACCACAGTGTTCTAGGTGGTTGCTAGGCTGTTGCGGGTGGTTGCTAGGTGGTCGTTCTCTGTGAAAAGCACGTCTGGATGGCATCGCTCTGTCAGTGCGCTTTTTATTCTCAGAGTTTTACAGTGTATTACAGTGTGTTTGTGAATAAACATGACCTCATCAGGGCCTCTATAATGGATCCCAGACTCCGGCTCTGTTGAGCACGAACTCTGAAGCCCAGTTTCTCTATCTTTATTCCTCGTCTCTGAAGGGTTTAACGAGGACCAGCGCAGAGCCAAACTGTGGCTTTCAGAAGGAAATTACCCTGGCAGAGGTCATCTTTAAATGACGGTAATCTCGCAGGGGGCTCCAGTGCTCTTTTGAACTCAGAATGGGTCCGTCCTGCCTTATCTGTGTCACACAGCGGTGGGCCGCAATCACCTCAGACCCCCTCAGACCCCCTCAGACTCCCTCAGACCGCTTTCAAAGAGCCCGAGGAGCCGGAGCGGAGTCAATCTGCACCTTTAGCACAGATTATTTTGTCAGGCTGATGTTAAGAGCTTTATTTCGTAATTACATTACGAAACATTACAATTCAACTAGCTTTTTTTTTTTAATTTATTATTGGTCAATCATGATAACATTACCTGGAAACAACAGTGGATGATGGATAATTTCCTATATACTGTATATATGTTTGAATGTATTGATTTATTCATTCATTCATATATATATATATATATATAAGTAATAGTATATAACATTTAAATAATTGAATTTTTACAATAATTGAATTAAAATGTAATTATTGAAAGTGTTAAATCAGTCTGTTTATATATACACACACACACACACACATATATATATATAAATATAAATAACTGTATATACATTTTAAATGATTATATTTTTACAATTATTTAATTAAAATTATATATATATATATATATATTATATAATAATAGTATAAGTATAAGTAGTATATATTTATAAATATAAATATATTATATATAAAATATTTATTTATTTTATTTTATATAAAATATTAAAAAATATTAAAATAAAACTACATCTATAAGTGATTGTATATAAAATTTAAATAATTATATTTTTACAATAATTTAATTAACATTTAATTATTGCAAGTGTGTATATAAATAACTACATACAATTTAAATAATTGTATTTTTTTTTTTTACAATAATTTAATTTAAATTGTGTGTTTATATATATATATATATATATATATATATATATATATATATATATATATACCATAGTAAAATATTAACATTAAAATGTTAAAATGGATTTGTATAACTGAACACTTACTTTACACAATATTTATTCAAAATAATAAAAGTCTAAATAAAATCGATGTAATATCTGAGATTATATTGCACATTTACGGTATATTTCTCCTTAATGTAAGAAATCCAGAAATCTGTCATTTGGTGGAAACATTTTTGTAGCAGCTCTTCTTCACCTTTATAGGTTAAATTGTTACATTTTTGTTCATTTTTAACTGACTTGGCACGAGACGGATTACAAATTTCACTCACTAGAACCCGCAGTGGAAACAGACTGAAGTGTTTGAGCTCCTGTGGTTCGTCTGTGACTCGCTGCTTTGTGTTGGTGTTCACTTGCATCTCCATCTTTCTCTTGTTTGTTTGTGTTTTATGAAGCTGTTTCTGATCTCTAGTTCTTCACTGCCGCTCCAGAGAATCGTGGGTAATCTTCCGGAGGTCCACACGGTTCTGCTTTAGAGGCTTTGACCGGATGATCTGAAGTCAGTTCTGGAGGATTTTCCCCTCTTGTACCGAGACACGACTGAGACATCAGTCCGTTCAGACAAAACAATGTCTGCATTATGATGTGAGGATATTATCTATATATATATATATATATATTTATATCTACATATATATAATTTAAGAAATGTAAAAATGCAATAATTTAAATAGTATAAAAATTAATTAATTAAAAGTCATATTCTTTACAGAATTAACAAGCTAATTAATAAATTCATAGAAATGTAAAATAAAACAATAGAAATATAAAACCAATCAAAATAAAACTCTTACTAAAGAAGTTATATGAAATATGATTAAATATTTTATTTGTTTACCTGCATGTCATCATTAACCAATTCCAATTATTGAAATTACATTGAAATTATTGTCATTATTTTATTTTAAATTATTTTAATTTAAATGATATTATTTTTAACAGTAATTTAAATAATTTGTGTGTGTATTATATATATATATATATATATATATATATATATATATATATATAATTTAAATACAATTATTTAATTTTACATAGAAATGAATGAAATATGTGAATATTAAATATACACATTAAATATTTACTTTTAAGTTTCAATATTTCAATCATTTCCATGTAATTTCAATAATTGTATTTCAATTATAATATATATATATACATACACACATAAACACACAAATTAGTTAAATTTATTAGTTAAACTATTATTTAATTTTACATCGAAATTTTTGAAATGTGTACATATATATATATATATATAATTTAATTACAATAATTGAAATTACATAGAAAGGATTGAAATATGAACTTAAAGTAAATATATAATGTCAAATGACAAAAAAAGTAATTTAATAAATATCCTAAATTAGCAACTCGAATGGTTTGAACATGAAGGGATACATTTCATGTTTTCAGATGTTATAAAATAATAATAATATGTGACAGTATGTCAGCTATCTTCCCCTCCGTCTTGTTTGCGCTTGTGAATAATAAAAAACACATTTAAACCGATCAAGGATTGAAGATGAGCTGCAACAGAAGTTTCTCAGTACGTCATTTCTCAGTTTTTCTTGATATTAAATGTTCATGATGGCAGTAGATGTTGTGAGGGAAAATGCACAAACATTTTCTCACCGGTCTAATAAACACTGAGAAGCTTTGATCCTTCAAAGACGAGATGAACGTGAATGTGTTTGTTCTTGAGATCGGACTGATCGTGTCCTCAACAGCTCGTCTGAGTCAATCCTAAAACACCACAGACGCTTCGTTCCGTCCGCCCAGATAAAAAGAGCGCGAGGAGGCCTAGACTAAACAACTGAACACGGCAGACGTCAACAGAGACTCGACTCGCTCCAGGTTTGAGTGCGACTATATCATGACATGCTTAGACGCGTCAGTCGAGGTTTGAAAGTGCAACCTTAAAGAAGCTTTTAGTGCTGTGATTTATTTATTTATTAAAAAGTATTTATTGATTTTTTTTTAAAAAGCAACAAAACATTTAGCCTACTTATTATGCTATGCATTTAATATTTAAATGTATTTATTATCAACAAATAATTGTTTATTGTAAAATATTTTATTTAGAAACATATTTACAAACATTTATTGTTTTATGCATTTAGTATGTCATGCAATTATTCATTTAAATATGTATTTTAAATAAATAGTTATTCATTTAAACGTATTTACTTAAAATAAAAACATTTATTGAAATATTATTGTTTCATGCATTTATTTATAAATATTTATTTATTTAAAAATATTTATTATTTTATGCATTTAATAATAATAATTATGAATAATTAATTTATTATTATTAATAATTAATTGTATTATACATTTATTCACTTAAATATATAAATGTGTATTTTAAATTATTTGTTTTTATATATTAAAACTAATATATTTAAACGTATTTACTTAAAATATAAAAACATTCTTATTTTCATATGTATTTATTTTACAAAAGTATATATTTATTTTCGATAAATTTATTTTATTATAAGAATTATTTAAAATTATATAAAATTATATCATATTATAATTATATATAATTTTATATAATTATAATTATATAAAATTATTTATTTTATGCATTTAATATTTTATGTATTTTATTATAAATGGTAAAACTGTTAATAAACATATTTATTTAAACAATATACAAAAAAAACTTTATTAAAATTGTATTTGCATATGTGTTTATTTCATAAATTAAATATTTATTCATTTATTATAAGTGTATTTATTTACGATAAATATTGATTTTAAATAGTAATTTTTTTAGGAAGATGTTTTATGCATTTAATATTATATAAATTTGTTTATTTAAAATAATAAATAAAGCATAATCTTTATTTATTAAAAGTTTTACTTATTTGTATTAAAAAGTATATATTTATTTAAAAAAGTTGAATTAAGTGAGCAGCAGATTTGTGTTTTCTTGGCATCAGATGTGAGACTCTCACAGATCCTGACACCGTCTGCCTCTCTCCGATGAATGTCAGCTCCATTTGGGATAAATCTGTTTGCTCTCAGCGCCGGTTATAAACCCGTCCTTCCTGCTGACGTCTTCTCAGACTCACCTGCGGTGGGACGACGAGGTCTGGCCGGGTGTGAGAGGGGTCGTAAACCTCCCCCTGCTGGGTCCCAGTGGGGGCGTGCCCTGTGATGTCGCCCCCCTCTGAGAGGCCCGATGTGGGTCGGGACGGAGGAACACCCGTACCCCTTCACCACCACTGCAGCGCTGGTCCTGAGATGAATCTTATTTAACATTCAGAGTCATTTAATTGACTATGCCATCATGAACCAGCTGCCATGTTTGCAAAATATATATTTATTTTAAATAAAAAAGTTGGTGACACTTTACAATAAGGTTCATTAGTTAACATGAGCTGCATTTATTATTTTTTGTTAATGTTAATTTCAACATTTACTAATAAATTATTTAAATCTTGTATCTTGTTAAAATGACAACTGTATTTTCATTGACTAACATTAACGAAGATTATTAAATACAGTAACAAATGTATTGCTCATGGTTATTTCATGTTAGTTAATTAACTATTAATGTTTCACTAATGAAGTGTTACCAAAATATTTTTATTTATTTAAATACATTTCATATTCATTTCTTTAAACAGTTGTTTGTTATTTTTTAAAAAAATATTATTTTAAATAATTATTTAAATATGTGTTTATTTATTTAAAAATATTTTATTTAAACATTTACGTAAACAAAATTATGCAGTTATTTAAATGTTAATTATTAAAAAATTATTTATTTAAAATAAAATATTTTATTTATTCAACTACATAAATTATTAATTTCCTTAAACTTTTATTTATTATTTTTAAAATTATATTTATAATTTTTTTATATAAAATAGTATATAGTAGTAGTAGTATATAGTATATAGTTTTATATAATAGTATTTATATAATATTATCATTTAAAATATTTATTTATTTAACAATATGTATTTAAGTACTTATGCAAACAAAATTATAAATATTTAAAATATATTTATATATTTAATCTGTGTGTAATTATTAAGAAAGTATTTATTTGTTTATTTATTTTAAATAAAATTATATTTATTTATATTATTTACATTGTATTGATGTACTTATTTAAATACATAAATTCATTTATTTATTATTTTTTTAACATTTATTTATTTATAAATATGTATTTAAACATTTATGTAAACAAACTAAAAATATTTATTTATTTAAAATGTATTTATATGCTTGTTTTTGTGTGTAGTTATTAAAACAATAAGTATTTATTTATTTAAAACAAGTGTATTTATTTAAAATGAGAAAAAAAATATTAACAATGTATTTATTTATTTATTTTAAAATATTTATTTGATTAAAAATGAATTATATATTAATTTACATTTAATATTTTTTTTAAAATACCACATTTGAGCTTCCAGTGTTGGTAGCTCATAATGAAACTAGTGCTAATGCTCTGAAGGCCACATTTTAATAAATAAGACACATTTTCTGTGTGTTTTCTGCCCTCTAGTGGTAGTATTGAACAGCTGCCTGACTGAACAACTGAATCAGGTGAAGCTGTTCTACAAGAGGACATGAAATTGCAAGCAGAAGGGCAAGTAGCGATCTGTCAAGCCGGTAAGCAACTGCCTAGCAACAACCAAGAACACCCTAGCAACCACATAACGCGCTAAAAAAACATTTAGAGCAACTTAGCACCTACATAGTAGCCTAGCATCAAGGTTTAGCTAGTTTAACATCTGCAAATGTACATGAATAGTTCAGAGGGGGGAAACGGTTTTATTGATAAATATGTATATTAAACAATAAAAAGAGTGTTTTTTTCTGTTTTTGAATGCCATTCAACTATGGTATATAGTATAAAACATCAACGGACCATAATCTGTCTGAAATTAGACACATTTATTTCACAAAAAGTAGTTACTGATGCCTGTTGATGTTTGACTTTTCTGTGTTTATCAGATAATTGATTTTTCACTTGTAGATAATGAAATTGATCACCGTTGAACTGCTGAACATTTATTTTGTGGAAATTGTGTTTTTTTTTAGTATCTCATAGCCTACTGAATATCCATTTCCCTCATATATGTTTTTTCACTATCTATCGTTATATTTTTAACCATGAATTGGGAAACGAGTGACTTTGGGCGGGAAATGCTGCCGTTAAAGACTAGAGGTCGCTATTGATCTTATTTGACACTTCAGAAAAGTGTTGAAAATCACGGGCTGTGTTCGAAATCGCCTCCTATACCCTTAAATAAGGCCCTATTTGAAGAGACAGCCATATGTAGTGGTGTCCAAAACCATAGTGGACATTATCGAATGCACTCATTCAATCCCACAATTTTTTCCCCCTCAAAATCCGCGCCAAATGAATTCCCGCGTCTGACCAGAAAATGGCGGCCACAGATGAATCATCCATTTTCCAAACGGCAGCGTAATATCACACGGGTATAAATTCAGTTTGATTGATTATTAAATAGTTTAATTAAGGTTTGTAAATGCTCATTTCCATAACAGAGTTAAAGAAAAATGTTTTCTGAAGGCATTATCGGCTCCAACTGATCATTTGATGACTGAGATCTAAATTTGAGATCTCCTGAAAATCTGTGAGATTACTATACTTTTTTCAGGAAAACTTACATTCGCTCTCCCAAATGTTTTTTTCTGTTAAGGAGACGCAACTAAGACCTTCTTTACAGCTTTTAAAAAGTTCTTAAATCAATTATAATTACTCAGAATTGTGTAAAGGTAGGTCATACTAAACACGGTAACTACAGGCTAAAGATAAGCATAAAGATAACAATATTAGCGTCCACACCAACTCACGATAACATTCTTATAATGCTGGATGGATTCTGATTGGCTGTCAATGTTTAAAATCTTTCATCAGCTGGTCTGGAAAGATATCATTCCTCTGTGTTTTGCCATTATGACGTTTTTTTTTTTTAATTTAATTTAATTTTCTTAATAATTTTTGCTAACATTCCCACCCTGATTTGAAATTAACATTATTTCTCAATGTTCTCTGAATGTTTTAAGAACATCAAGGAAACCCCAGCAAACATTTGGACGGTTTAATGACCGTTGAAAAGACGTCCCTCCAACACGTCCGGTCTTGGTTGAAAAATAGTTCCAAAATGTGGACGTCTTTGACGATACCTTATTAATTAATTAATCACTTAATTACTATATATGTATATTTAACTATACATAGCTAAAAGTGAAAGTAACAATAATATATGCAACCCTAGAGAATTGTAGACATAAAAAAAAAATGTTTCATGAACAATTGATGAATGTTAATGTTTTGTTGAGAACATTATTTAGGTACATTTAACACTAAATTAATGTTCTATGTTGAGGTTTGAGAAGTTCTGAGGACGTCCCTGAACGCGCCTTAAAAGTAATTACTGTGGCGTTTTTACGCGTGTGGTTTTTTTCATACATAAATTTACATAACGATGTACTAAAAAACGGAAAAGTTTTTGTTTTTCCACATTCAAGCGACAACGTTGTCAAACGATTCCCAGTTGCGTGGATCCGTGAAAACGACTAAAGCCCAAAGTATAGTTCACTTTTTACACGCACGCGAGGGTCAGCGTACAGTGCGCGTGTTGCAAATTTCGTCATCAGAAGAGTATGCGTACTGCCTTTTACTGCTTTTAACTTTTATTTTCAATAATTAGTTTATCCACAAAGTGGCAACTGTGCCCTGGGGACGTCGATTCACAAGAAAAACTACGGAACAGACCGTAACGCATGCGAGCTACAGTGACAATGGAGGCCTATATAGATGAAAGATTGTGAGAAGAGGTTTGAAAGTCATTTGTACAACTCTAGCATGAAAGAATAGAAATATATTTACATATGTTGTAACTCGTGGCGAGAGATTGCTCAAAACTGCGCATACGTCGAACGTCTTTGTACATGTACAAGTCGAATGAAGTATTCTTTTAAGGCTGTGCGTTTCGACTGTGCTCAAACACTAGCGTACGCGTAAAAAGTATATTTAGCTGTTTTCTGCTGCCGGGCCAGTAGTTGGCGATGTGACATTGTAAAGAAAAACTTAGACTGAACACGTTATACGCACGGTAATACACAGAGACAATAACGGTAAAAACTTGCGCTTTTCAAAACACGCTGTTGTCATGTAAATGAACTGCCAAAATACATTTTTAGTTGAAAATGGTGTCGCGTAAACACCCTTAAGAAAGTAAAATTCACTTCTGCTTCAAGACAGTAGAAGTGAGTTTTCCCGTGAATTACAAACATTCCCGACTCATCCGCTCGCACAGGCTGCTCTAGCACTTTCTTGCTGTCCTGTTTTTCTTTTGCCAGAATCTTTTATGCAAGCAGTCTCCTACCGCGTCTTTAGGCGTGAACTGTGCTCGACGGGACCCTGCGCACCGCATGCTCAAACTCATAATTAACTGCGTTCCTGTCCCGGTTAAGACGAGGTGATGTTAACCGAGAGAGACGGAGCAGCCTCCTCCGCACGGACACACGACGCTGGCCAGTGACCTGTGGAAGTGAAGTGGAGAACTTTCAAGAAAAGGGGCAAGAAAAACATCTCTGAGTTCCTCTTTATTGATGCTAAACGTTTCAAAATCACAATGTGGAACAATAAGTTCGGACAAGATCCTTTTTTTCCCCTTGTTTCAAGTAGATGAGGAAGGAATGTGTGTGTAATTAAATGCTCAGACAGCAGTGAACACCCTCTAATAATCTGTAAACATCCTTCAGAACACGTGCTGCTGCTGCAGAAGATGCCAGGTAGTCGTACGGCATATTTTCAGACTTAAATTACTGTATTTATTATTGTATGAATTACAGGAGGGTTTCGGGGGGGGGGTTTGACCCCTCTTTGGGTGAATCCGAAAAGAGCATGCATGTGCGGGTAAACACTATTGAGAAAAATGGGAATAAAAAAAATACTTATTCAGGTTAAATCTCAGGCCAAAAATCAAAAGAAAGAATATGAAAATATCTATTTTGTTGCATTATGACATTATTTTTGAGAGCCTTGTTTTCTCGAATGCAAAAATATTATGTGTAATGTAAATGTATTCTCAGCCCAAAATCAAAAGAAATAATATGAAAATATATTTTGATTTAATTTGTTGCATTGTGACATTATTTTTGAGAGATTATTATTATTTTTTTTTTTAATAAAACCATTTTTATTCTAATTCTAATTACTGAAATAATTACGTTTAACGCTTAAACAGGCTTTATATTAAAAATCTGTATAAATTCAGTGCAGTATAAATTCTGAAAGAATTATTTCAGTTCTATATTTTTCCACATTGCAGTAATGAAAATTAGATTTTGCATTACAATAGTGTGAAATACTATTAGTATTGGAAAATATATGCAGACCCGACATCAAAGAACTGTTAAATATCAGTGAAAATATTATAAAATATTAATAACTGTAACGATCGTCTGCTGAAGTGCCCGGGACATCCTCTAGAGGGCGCTTCACTTTGGACTATACACCACACACTCACACTCTCTCTCTCGCTCACTCACTCACTCACACAGACTACATTTCCCAGAAGTCCTGTACCCATTCACTGATTACCGCACCAGCTGCACCTCATCACCCACACCACATTTAAACACCATTCTCACACAACACAAACTGCGAAGTCTTGATTAGGTTCCCTGTCAGTTCTGAGCGTTATTTCTTGTTTTCCTGGTTCTGTTTCCTGCCTGTCTGTCCCGGTTTTTGATTGTTTGCTGCTCACTACTCACTGCTTTGGATTTCTGGACTGTTGTTTGCCCGCCGCCTATACCGACCCCTCGCCTGTTTACTGACCACGAACCTGCTTACCTCCGATATTCACGTTTACCACTGCCTCTTACGACTATACTGTTTTCTAACAAAGCCTGCAACTGGATCTCATGCCGCTGAGACGCCCCTCATTACACTAACAAAATGTCAAAACTGGTTATCATTCTTTGTGTCTAAAAATTGCACCATGCAAAAATCTTAAAAATAATCCAAATCTAATTTATTATTCGTTTATTTTTCGGGCTATTTTCCTAAGGCTTATAACAATACGGTAAACTGATAAAATAATGTATAGATTTTTAAGATGGTTATACATGCAAGCACACATTTTGAGGCAAAATGGACATCAAATTTTGGACAAGAAGACAAGCATCAAACAGAAATAATGTGCCGTCCTGAATAACATCAACATGCTGGAACATCTCTTGTTTCCCGGAGAGAATGAGACATTGCTTCAGTAGCTGTTTAAGGGAACTCTGCGTACTTTCTCTGACAGATCGCCTTTAGCATAGTTCAGCGTTGAAATGCTGTTAGCGTCTCACAAAGGAACATGTGCGGCTGTCTGCTTCACTTAGACAACAAGACGATTAATGGTGAACAAATGGACTTGCTGAAGTCTCAGATGTTTCTCCTGAGAAAAACACCCCATAATTTCACACGTGTCTGCTTTAGAGTTACAATAGAGTCTCAAACTGTGCTCACATTTACTCAAAAGTCTGCAATCAGATGCTAGAGATCCACTTCCAAAAAGGGGTTTCTTCAAGTGTGCTTTTAGTATACTTCTTTTAAACTTCTTATAGAAATATACTTAAAATTACACTTGAGTTATACTAGTATATTTGGTCTACTTAACTCAATCTTTTGATCGAGATGCACTTAGAAGTATTCTAAGTATACTTGGTTTGTAGTTGTTTTCTCTTTTGAGTGTGTGGCCTACTGTTTTCACATAATTTTACAGATCGTCTCATAAACTTGTGCGAAAATATTGATTTTATAAAGAAAACAGATGCGTCTGAAATCGCATACTTATTTTGAATAAGTAATTACTTAACGACCGCTATATAGTGTGAATGTGTGTAGTATGAATGTAATCGGACATTCGCCATGATGTCATTGTCATGTGACCTACAAGCGTCAGTTGTGTCGCTTCACCGCCATTCACAAATCCTTTCCTGCGGCAACATGGGATAGTAAGGCGTCCATCCTATGCACACTTAAGAAGTATGGTACTTTTTGCCCACTCTTTTATGAGTACTGAGAATTCAGGTATACTTCTTTTGTCACATACTGTTTTTCGCCTAAAAAATAGTTGGGAAGTATGCAATTTCGGATGCAGCCATGTTCTGTGTATGGGAATTTTTGTGTAGTGCACATGTAATTCAAATCTACTTAAAGTACAGTATGTTTCTAGAATAAAAAAAATAATACCTAAAGAGGAACATGGTATACTTAAAGTGCAAAAATATTATATAAATAGTAAACTATAATTATGTTAATTTCACTTAATTCAAAGGAAACTTACAAGTAGGCTATATTTGCAGTGTCCCAACCAGACGCAATAAAAGTATCTTTTCCATGTTAATCGAAGTTTTTGTCGACGGCGACGCGGCGATTCTTTTTAGTAAAAGTATGTAAAGTATGGCACAGATAATCTCAGGTTTATGTGCTTTATTTAATGTTAAAAGCGTGTAATGTGACTTTGAATATCATTTTGTGTGTCTTTTATAGCCGTACTGAAACCAACAACGGACAATTCACGTCAGATATAATAAATGTAAAATAAATGTAAGGAAACAAGAACGTTCAAACATTCTATGACAAATATTGCTTCAGTAACTCAGTGTGTAATTGTAATAAGGTTAAAATGATGTAATATTCATGAATTTGATTGAACTGATCCATTTAGTTTCGGCGTTTGCCGAAAGAGCCCGCCCACACGCTCTTCTGATTGGCTGAGATTTTTGATTGACTGATGTGGACAGACAAGTTGTTTGGCGCTGGAATCTTATCGCATCACGTCTAGTTAGGACACGGTGTATAAAGTTACTAAACTAGTAGTTTACTGGTAGTATACTTCAAAGTATACTTTCATAAACTAAAAAATGTGCTACAGGTATTTAACCAGTAAACTATCAGTATACCTATAAGTTCACTTGTAGTATAGATGCAGAACAAACAAAAAATATATAGTTGTAGAATAGTTGTGTACTGAAAGTTTACTACTGTTACACTTAAGTACACTTAAAAGTATACTAGTATACACTAGAAAGTGGGACAATTTAGTCTTAAGTAGTATTGAGATTGTACACTTACAAGTATACTAGTAGTATGTTGATATTAGTACACTTAAAATATACTTGAATTTTAAGTGTACTTAATAAAATGAACTTGAAGTACACTTATATTTTTTTGTAAGGGTCTCAATATGAACTTTCTGATCAAATGATCGAAGCTTCTCCACATTCATTTTATAGCTCTATAATCTTACGGATTACAACTAGTGACTCATTTGGGTTTGTTTTTATGAATTTTAGACAAAAAATCGGACATGAAGTGGATGCCTTAGTGAAATATAACAATTAAATCTCCTGAGCAATGAAAGAGCAACATCTGAGCAGTAAAACTGTCTTCTACGAGAGCAAAATGTCTGGTTCATTCTCCTAAATGAGCATCATTGAGCCGCTGGGAAGAAAAACACTCTTCCTGGAGCATCAGTATGCAGGGAACGACTAAAGACACAAAGAAAGAGGAAAAGAAAGGAATGGATGAATGAGCAAACCGTTTGAATGCACGGACAAACTGAATTAAAAGAAAAACATCCAAAGTATCAATACTAAACCGAAAACGTACCACCACAGTGCATTCACAGGTTTGCTAGGGTGCTTGCATTGCTAGGGTGTTCTAACTTGTTGTTAGAACATTGCTGGGTGGTTGCCAGGGCATTGCTATGGGGTTACTAATGTATTCTGAATGTTTTTAGTGTTCTTTGTGGTTGCTAGGGTATTTTGGGTGGTTACCACTGCGTTGCTATGCAGTTGCTATAAGGTCTTCCGAGTGGTTTTTAATGCACTTATGTGTGGCTGTGAGATTGTTCTAGATGGTTGCTAGGGCGTTGCTGGATGTTTGCTAGGGTGATTTTCCAGGGTTCTGCTATGAAATTTGTTAAGGCATTTTTCAGAGTGTTTTTAGGATGTTGCTATGGTGTTCTGGATTGTTGTTAGTGTAATCTGGGTGGTTGCCAGGGTGTTGCTATGGTGTTCTGGATTGTTGCTAGTGTAATCTGGGTGGTTGCCAGGGTGTTGCTATGGTGTTCTGGATTGTTGCTAGTGTAATCTGGGTGGTTGCCAGGGTGTTGCTATGTGGTGCATAAGGTGTTTGAGTGTTTGTTCGCTGTTTGTTGGTGCTAGAGCTGCATCATTCTGGATAAGTTGAGAATCAAAATTTTTTTCAAAATTAGTTTCAAATCAAGATTGCAATTCTCCCACGATTCCGAACAGACAATTAAACAAAATAACATGTCATTTACTAGAGGTTCTGATAAAATATTAATTGCTGCAATCAATTTAAAAATGTTTAATATATTTGAATGAATTATTTAAAAAAAAAAAAAATTGGTTGAATAAATGATTCAATGACTCACTCATAAAGACTTGACTCTTGTTTCATACCTGGATGAATCAGCGTTTTTGAACCAATCTCTTGAGCGAATGATTCAATGACTCGCTCATAAAGACTTCACTTGTTTTATGACTGGATAAATCAGCGTTTTTAAATGAATCTCTTGAACGAATGATTCAATGACTCGCTTATGAAGACTTCACTTGTATCTAGAGCGGATGAATGATTCAATGACTCACTCATGAAGACGTCAGTTGTTTTATGACACTGATAAACATCAGTGTTTATATCCCAACTTTTTATCCCAGTACTTCTGTGATAATATGGGGTAGTCGTGGCCTAATGGCGAGGGAGTCGGGCTTGTAACCTGAAGGTTGCTGGTTCAATGGCAAGAATTGAAGGTGGGGATTGTGAATGAACCGCACTCGCTCCACCTTCGATACCATGACTAAGGTGCCCTTGAGCAAGGCACTTAACCCCTAATTGCTCCCCTTGTAAGTTGCTTTGCGTCTGCCAAATGAATAATATGAATATTTGTAACAGAAATAATGATACAATAATGAATAATGATAGGAATAAGATCGCGTGGGTGATTGAATCGAGATAGCAATCTTTTAAGTTGTTGTTACCAAAGCAAAATGCCACTAAACATAGTGATAAATGTAAATATACAAGTTTCAAAGTTTTTATCCCAATAGAAATGTCTCTTATAAAACATGAAAACATGCCTGCTCCCATGATCCTCTCTGGAGATTCAGTCTGAAACCCATTTATTCATCTGTTGAGAAGCTGGTGTGATCAGGGTGGTCTTTTGAGACCGAGCCATAATGTTTCCTTTCTCTGGTGTCCTTCAGCAGAGAGAGAGGGAAAGAGAGAGAAAAGCTTCACAGGCTGAACGAGCGCTGGGTGACGACGTTATGCAATCCGTCAGCGCCCCTCAGAAGCCTCACGGTCTCAGTGTTTTGTGAATGGGAGCGAGAGGGAGGCGCTGAGGGGAGGAGTTGGACTTGGACCATCCAGGACTGACTGACGGGTTACACCAAACCAGAAAACCTTCACATTATAGAGCAAAACCTGAGAATATACAGGACACTTGACTGCCGTCGGCCGCCCTGCAACATTCTAATGAAGGGTGAGTCTTGTCCGATTTCTTCATGTTTACTCAGTGTAATGCATGTTTGACTCGTGTGCATGACCTTTTTCAGCTAAAGGCAATTACAAAAGTATGTTTTGTTTCAGTTTGTGACCTCTGTAGACTCTGTAGTGTCAAACATTTTTTTTTTTTAAACTTCTTTCACTTCATGAATAAATGGAGTATGCATCTTTTCAATGAGTGTGCAACTTAAATGCTGTTGCAGTATTGTTATGCAATATTCTGTCATTAGATTGGACATGCTTTTATCGTTCATTATTGACTGTTTTTTTTACATTTTTGTATAGTAGGGAAGTCATTAAAATCCTAAGGAAAGTTTGGGAATGAAGTAGTGAACAAAGCAAGTGAAACTCTCTCTTATATTCAAGCGTCTCGTTTGTCTAGATTCCAGATTTTCTCATTCATGAGGTGAATCCTGGAATGCTTTTAAACACTATTGAAGAAGGAACATGTTGTGTGATGAACGCTTCATGATGCTTTTTGTTTAATAAAATATTAGTTTGTGTGTGTGTGTGTGCACAGTTTACACTACCGTTCAAAAGTTTGGGGCAAGTAAGAAATTAATAGGCTAATTTTATTCATCAATGATGCATTAAATTGGTCAAAAAGTCACAGTAAAGACTTTTAGATTATAATGTTACAAAAATTCTTTTGCACTTTCTATTCATCAAACATCATGTATCATGGTTTTCACCAAAAATATAAAGCAGCACAACTGTTTTCAACACTGATAATAATCATAAATGTTTCTTAAGCATCAAATCATCATATCAGAATGATTTCTGAAGGATCATGTGACACTGAAGACTGGAGGAATGATGCTGAAAATTCAGCTTTGATCACAGAATATAAATTATATTTTACTATATATTCACATAGAAAAAAATTGTGATAATATTTCACTGTTTTACTGCTTAAAAAAAAAATCGGGTTGAACGAATGATTCAATGACTCACGCATAAAGATTTCACTTGTTTCATAACGGGATGAATCAGTGTTTTTGAACAAATCTTTTGAACGAATGATTCAATGGCTCGCTTATGAAAACTTCACTTGTTTCATAACTGCATGAATCAGCGTTTTTGAACGAATCTCTTGAAAGAATGATTCAATGACTCAATTAGTAAAATATTAGTTTCATAATGACATTTTGTGTGTGCACAGTTTACACTACTGATCAAAAGTTTGTGGCAAGTAAGAAATTAATAAGCTAATTTTATTCATCAATGATGCATTAAATTGGTAGACTTTTACATTATAATGTTACAAAATAAATGCTATTCTTTTGCACTTTCTATTCATCAAACATCATGCATCATGGTTTTCACCAAAAATATGAAGCAGCACAACTGTTTTCAACATTGATAATAATCATAAATGTTTCTTGAGCATCAAATCATCATATCAGAATGATTTCTGAAGGATCATGTGACACTGAAGACTGGAGGAATGATGCTGAAAATTCAGCTTTGATCACTGGATATAAATTATATTTTACTATATATTCACATAGAAAACAGTTATTATTAATTGTAATAATATTTCACTGTTTTACTGCATTTTTGATCAAATAAATACAGCCTTGTGGAGTGTAATTCCTTTCAAAAACATTGAAAAAGTTTTAAAGGATAATGTATTTTTGTCTATAAAATGTATTTATGCTCATCTAAATACTTCATAGTGTATCAATTTAAAAATTACAAGCTGTTACTAATTATTACATTATTAATTATTAAGATATGATATAATTATTATATTATATATATGAATTATGATATGATATAATTAATTTATAATTATACTATAATTATTACCTATTCTAATAATTATAGTATAATTATTGCTATAATTATACAAGCTGTTATTGAGTACAGTGTACAAAGAATCAATTACCTGCAAATTAACTTCATTAATTCAAAATGTTCAATTCAATTATTTTTGCTTCAGGTAAAAAAGGTGGTTAGAAGGAATTTCAGCTGTTATGCATCTACACGAATCTGTCCCTGTGTGACATGCAGATGTTTTCAGCTATGTAGTTCGTTCCATTGGGATTTTTCCACTAGCATGTTCAGATTCCCATATACCCCATCACAACATATGTTCGTATAATTGAACAATAAGCCGCATTAAACTCGTTCGTTTCAATTTGTTGATTGTTAATCATAATCGTGACAGCTACAGCCATGAAAAATATGTTTATGAATCAGTTCAATAGTTAAGAATCCCAATACTAAGCTGCCAAGCTGAAGGTCCTCAGCGACACATGAGCGTGACTTATGGAGGCTCCTGTGGCGTTTGGCCTCACATTGATGTTGATGTGTGGGTTATTTGATGATCGTTTTGCCTGTATGTTCCAGCTTTGCGTCAGAAAGAGATTTGCCAAGCTGGCAGAGATTCAAGAAAGAGCGACTTTTGTGAAGACAGAGTTTTGATTCACCCCGCAAGTATCAACCTGCGTCGAGAGTTTATTTCTCATCCTCCAAATCGTGTTTGGATGCCACAGATGGCTCTGATGACGTTTTATTGCTCAGATGTTGCTCTTTGACAGCTCTTGAGGTTTTGAGAAAAGCGTGAGCTCATATTGAGACACTTTTGAGTGCAGACTTTATTATCTAGTCACATTTGAGCACAGATTGAGTTGAAAAATGCCAGATTCGTATCGTTTTCTCAGGAGAAACAGGCTGGAGACTTCAAACGAGAAGTTTGTATTTTCTTTTGGTATCTTTGGAAAATCTGAGCAGAGTTTGAGACATTTCCCAGATCTCTTTTCAAACTCAGATGTTTATTTGTTTAAGATTAAAAGGGCCTTTTTCTCAAGAGAAGCATCCGAGAAGTAGGAGACTTCAAGTCCATTTGCTCTCCATTTTAAGCTCTTTGCTGTCTAGGAGAAACAGTTGAGATATTACAGAGATCTGTCTGCCGTTCGTCTTTCCTTTTTTATGTTTGCACATTCTGGGCACTGTTTGAGACATTTGAGATCTCTGGAAACTCTGGAGATGATATTTGTGAGATTAGTAGAGGTTTTTCCTCACGAGAAACATCTGAGAATCAGGAGACATCAGCAGGTTGAGACATTTTTGAGATATCTTGAAACTCTTGAAATTATAAAAGTGAGATTGAAGGGTTTTTTTTTCCTCGGGAGAAACATCTGAGAAGCAGGAGACTTCGGCGGGTCATATTACATCTCATTGTTGTGTAGGAGTTGAGTTCTTCCTTCCTTTTGTAAGATTGGAAATTCTGGGCATAGTTTGAGACATTTGAGATCTCTTTTAAAACTCTAGAGATGATACTTGTGAGATTAGCAGGGCTTGTCCTCAGGAGAAACATCTGAGAAGCAGGACACTTCACCAGGTCAGTTTCCTTCTCATTTAAACAGTTGAGATATTAAAGAGATCTGTGCATCGTTCTTCCTACTTTTTGTATCTTTGGGAATTCTGAGCAAAGTTTGAGACATTTTTGAGATCTCTTTTGAAACTCTAGAGATGATATATGTGGGATTGTGAGTTTTTTCCTCAGGAGAAACATCTGAGAAGCAGGAGACTTCAGCAGGTCAGTTTGCGTCTGATATATGTCTCGGAGAAAAGGTTGAGATATTAAAGAGATCTATGTGCAGTTCTCCTGTTTTGTATCTTCTGGAAATCTGAGCAGAGTTTGAGACATTTTTGGGAAATGATTAACAGGTTTTTTTTTTCTCATGAGAAACATCTGAGAAGTAGGAGACTTCAAATCCATTTGCTCTCCATTTCAAGCTCACTGCTGTCTATGAGAAACAGTTGAGATATTGAAGAGATCGCTGCATTGAGACAGTTTGAGATCTCTTTTGAAACTCGGGAAATGACATACGTGAGATTAGGAGAAACATCTCGGAAGCAGATCGGTTTGCGTCTTATTGGTGCCTAGGAGAAATGGTTGAGATATTAAAGAGATCGATGTTGAGTTTTTCTTTTCTTTGGTATCTTTAGGAAATCTGAGCAGAGTTCGAGATTTTTGAGATCTCTTTTGAAACGCTAGAGATGATACATGTGAGATTAGCGCGTTTTTTTTTCCTCACGAGAAACATCTGAGAAGCGGGACACTTCAGCAGGTCAATTTGCATCTCATTTATGTCTTGGAGAATGCAGTTCTCCTTTTTTTTTGGTATCTTCTGGAACTCTGAGCAGAGTTTTGAGACATTTGAGATCTTTTGAAACTCGGAAAATGACGTGTGAGATTAGAAGGGTCCAAAACTTCAGCAGGTCCATTTAGCTCACTGGTGTTGAGATATTAAAGAGATCTATTGGGTTCTTCTTTCCTTCGTTACTGTACCTTTGGGAAATCTGAGCAGAGTTTGAGACATCTTTGGAGATACTGTGTTTTTTTCTAAGGAGAACAATCTGGAGAAACAATTGAGATCGTAATGAGATCTTATTTGCCATGTTTCTTTCCTATGGGGCTCGGCTCTACAGGACTTCTGTGTGATCTCATCTCTGGCCTCGTGAAAACTGCAGTAAACTGTGATCAAACCTCCTCGCTCTGAGCTCATCTTCCAAACAAACCAGAAGCCTGTTCTGCCTCACGCTGCCAGTCCTTCATTCCTTCAGGTGTCTTGTTAATGCAAGAGTCTATTTTTACCAGTCTGGTAAGCTTTTCAGTTTTCACTGACAACTGTGATGCTGGCACTTCCCCTCCTGTAGAAAAAGGGCGCATTCTCAAGGCCTCTGGCTCTGCGGGACGTCAAGCATGTGGAACAGATGTCTGTCCCCCTGAACCTCTGATTTCCTGGTTCCTTGAAGCTGGTTTTGTGTCAGGACTGACTGGATAGTGACCCAGAGTTGTTAAAGATACAAAGTTCAGTGAAAAAGTGCTGAAATGTATTTAAAACAACAACAACAACAACAAAATAATAATTTTGGCACTTTAACTGTGTTCCACATGTGAAGGAAATCCATTAAGGCTAAATGATGACAGAATTGCTATTTTTTTGGCAGCAATGTCTGATTTGTACTTGATTCCACGGAGCCGCTGAATGCAGTTCGACCCGTTAATTCGAACTGACAGAAATGAGCACAGTGAGTGAGTCTTCTGTTCAGCATACAGAGGGAGTCTTTTCACCAGTGCTGGGTGTTGGGTAGCCGTATCCCACAGTGCTCGTGTGATCACTATCATGGCATGCATGGGGTGCCGTGATGCAGTCACCAATTATGCTCTAGAACAGGGATAGTGAGTTCTGTCATCGTTTACATAACACGTGTATGACAAAAGGAGAAGCAGCAAAAATGTCAGTGCATAGTGATTTTCAGATGTCCTGAGTGCCTGTTTATATATTTAAGCATGTTGCTAGGGTGTTGCTATGTGATTGTTAAGGAGTCTTGAGTGTTTTAACATGTTGCTGTGCAGTTGCAAATGCATTCTATGGTAAGAGTTGTTTTGTGTGTTGCTATCCAGTTGCCAAGGTGTTGCTATGTGGATGTTAAGGAGTTTTGAGTGTTTTAACATGTTCTATGCAGTTGCTATGTGGTAGTTAAGGAGTCTTGAGTGTTTTAACATGTTGCTGTGCAGTTGCAAATGCATTCTACGGTAAGAGTTGTTTTGTGTGTTGCTATCCAGTTGCCAAGGTGTTGCTATGTGGATGTTAAGGAGTTTTGAGTGTTTTAACTTGTTGCTATGAAGTTGCTAAGGTGTTGCTATGTGGTTGTTAAGGAATCTTGAGTATTTTAACATGTTGCTTTGCAGTTGCAAATGCATTCTACGGTAAGTGTTGTTTTGTGTGTTGCTATCCAGTTGCCAAGGTGTTGCTATGTGAATGTTAAGGAGTTTTGAGTGTTTTAACATGTTGCTATGCAGTTGCTATGTGGTTGTTAAGGAATCTTGAGTGTTTTAACATGTTGCTGTGCAGTTGCAAATGCATTCTACGGTAAGAGTTGTTTTGTGTGTTGCTTTGCAGTTGCTAAGGTGTTGCTATGTGGATGTTAAGGAGTTTAGTGTTTTAATATGTTGCTATGCAGTTTCAAAAGCATCCTATGGTAAGTGCTGTTTTGTGTGTTGCTATGCAGTCGCTAGGGTGTTGCTATGTGGTTGTTAAGGAGTCTTGAGTGTTTTTAACATGCTGCTATGCAGTTGCTTGGGAGTTGCTATGTGATGGTTAAGGAGTCTTGAGTGTTTTAACTTGTTGCTATGCAGTTGCTAAGGTGTTGCTATGTGGTTGTTAAGGAGTCTTGAGTGTTTTAACATGTTGCTGTGCAGTTGCAAATGCATTCTACGGTAAGTGTTGTTTTGTGTGTTGCTATGCAGTCGCTAGGGTGTTGCTATGTGGTTGTTAAGGAGTCTTCACTGTTTTTAACATGCTGCTATGCAGTCGCTAGGGTGTTGCAATGTGGTTGTTAAGGAGTCTTGAGTGGTTGTTAAGGAGTCTTGAGTTTTTATCGAGTTGCTATGCAGTTTCAAAAGCATCCTACGGTAAGTGCTGTTTTGTGTGTTGCTATGCAGTCGCTAGGGTGTTGCTATGTGGTTGTTAAAGAGTCTTGAGTGGTTGTTAAGGAGTCTTGAGTGTTTTTAACATGCTGCTATGCAGCTGCTTGGGAGTTGCTATGTGATTGTTAAGGAGTCTTTAACGAGTTGTTATGCAGTTGCAAAAGCATCCTACAGTAAGTGTTGTTTTATGTTGCTATGCAGTTGCTAGGGTGTTGCTATGTGGTTAAGTAGTCATGAGCGTTTTTATTATGTTGCTATGCAGTTGCTAGGGTGTTGCTAGGTGGGTGTTTTGAGTGTTTTTAACTTGTTGCTATGCAGTTGTAAAAGCATTCTACAGTAAGAGATTTGTGTGTTGCTATGCAGTCATTTACATAACACTGTCACTATGCAGTTGTATAAATTTTTATACATATTCCCATTGTGTAACTAATATGTTCTGAAATGTTTTCAACTTAAATTTATTTTATTTTAAGTTTAGTGAAGGGCCTTTATGTTTTTTTACTCTTCACAATAAGTCATAACAGATCAGTTGTTTTGTGGCTTCTGAATGCAACAGTTACAAATATCATGACAAAACATGCAGTGATATGCATGGAATTGAGTGGGTCTTTACACAAACAGCCAGGCTCGTGTCGGCCTTTGTGCTCAGACGGGTTTATGAGAGGATCTGGCCTGAATGGGTGTGTTCAGACTTCATACTTTGCGAAATTAAACCTTTGGATCTTTTAGCATGAATGAAAACACTCCTGCCTTTCAATTGGAAATGCTCATTTTAATTAATTGCCCCATTCATTAATCAAAATGATTCATAAATGTAATGTAAATGTAAAGACCAATCACAGCAGTTTCATCTCAACACGCATTTATTTTTAACAGGAGATAAAGAGATCACGAACAAGATGGACCCGTCTAACGGGCTGAACCGGCCGCTGGAGATCGTCCCGCACACAGAGGTGAAGTTGACGGACCGAGGTCAGTGGAGCAACAAGCTGGAGTTTGTCCTGTCGGTGGCCGGAGAAATCATCGGACTGGGAAACGTGTGGCGCTTCCCGTATCTCTGCTACAAGAACGGTGGAGGTGAGGAGATGTAGAGGTTCACCCCTTTATTACTGTGGCGGGACCATGGTATATACCGCGGTACTGAATAATTATCATATTCATGTTCTATATACCTAAAAAATACTCTTGTATATGCGCAAAAACCTGGTATTACTATGTATCACCATGGTGCACATCCAGAAAAAACATGATGCATATCCAAAAGCATGCTATTTACCACGGTACATGTCAAAAACAGGGTATTACCATGGTACATCTCCAGAAAAACGTTATTTATATAGTACATGTTCAATAAATATGGTTTTACCACGGTACATGTCCAAAAAAGTAAGATATTATGATGGTAAATGTCCAAAAACATAGTATTGCTGAGATACAATGTCCAAAAAAACATGTTATACCGTGGTACGTTTCCATAAAACATAGTATTACTATGGTAAATATCTGAAATACATGATATCACCATGGTGAACACATGTCCAAAGATCATCACTTACAGTAAACCATCACTTACCGTAGTAAATGTCGTATATGAATTGCAACATGATGTATCATGTCCAAAAAACATGCTATTTAAATGTCAAAAAGCAGGGTATTACCGTGGTACATGTCTAAAAAAGCAATGGCATGTGTTCAAAAACATATTAACCCCAGTACATGATGAAAAATGTGGTATTACTATGGTACACATCCAGAAAAAACATGATGCATATCCAAAAGCATGCTATTTACCACGGTACATGTCAAAAACAGGGTATTACCATGGTACATCTCCAGAAAAATGTTATTTACATAGTACATGTTCAATAAATATGGTTTTACCTCGGTACATGTCCAAAAAAGTAAGATATTATGATGGTAAATGTCCAAAAACATAGTATTGCTGAGATACAATGTCCAAAAAAACATGTTATACCGTGGTACGTTTCCATAAAACATAGTATTACTATGGTAAATATCTGAAATACATGATATCACCATGGTGAACACATGTCACTTACAGTAAACCATCACTTACCGTAGTAAATGTCGTATATGAATTGCAACATGATGTATCATGTCCAAAAAACATGCTATTTAAATGTCAAAAAGCAGGGTATTACCGTGGTACATGTCTAAAAATGCAATGGCATGTGTTCAAAAACATATTAACACAGTACATGATGAAAAATGTGGTATTATCATGGTACATGTCCAGAAAAAAACAACATATTAATCCAAAATACATAGTATACGTCCAAAACACATTGTTAATATGTTCAATGTCCAAAAATATGTTATTGGTTTTATGTTACATGGTTTTACCATGGTACATGTTGAAAAATAAGGTATTATCTTGGTGCATGTCCAAAAACACCATTGCACATTTCTACAAAAAACAAAAACTGTTATGGTTAAAATATTATATATATGGTTCTTGTGCAAAAACATGGCATTACTAAGATACAATGTCCAAAAAGCCATATCACATCTCCATAAAACATGGTATTACCATGGTAAATATCCATTGTGAGCACATGCAGAAGACATCACTTACAAAATCGCATCAAAAAATTTTGGGAAGTACATTGGAGTGTTTATATAAATGTCATGGTACATGAATTGGTATTACTGTAAACATGCTATTTACCATGATACACCATGTAAACATGGTTTTTCCATGGTACATGTCCAAAAGCATCTCAGCGGTTGGTGTGGTTGACGTCTCAGCTCTTCTGACTCACACTACAGAGGTGCAGCAGGTAAACAGTGAGTCAACTTCAGTCCAGAGCAAGTGCTGAAGGGAATCTTGTGTAATCTTGAGAAATCACAGGAGCTGCTTATCAAGCCTCGGGGGAAAGAGCACCCGTTCAGTCACTTGATGAGGGAATGTGGGACGTGTCTGGACAGGTTCCTGCGCTGCGGCCCGTTTAGATCCAGAGCTGGTTTTGATTTAACGTAGATCTCAATCTTTTAGATGTCATGAACCCCAATTGTGATCATCCGTGTGCGAGGGATACCATTCCTAATATACTTATATATTTTCATAATCAAAGATACAATTAATAAATATATGATTTTTTTTTTTTAATTTTATTAAAAAAAGAGTTATTGCACTGTTAGATGTACTAATTATTTATATATATATATATATTATTTTAAATTAATCAAATTAATTTATATATATATATTTTTTAACTGCTCTTATTTTTCTATTGTTACATAAATGCATTTTTCTACTTTTTCTGCTCAATATTGTACTGTTATATGTGTTATTTATTGAAACAATTTTTATTTATTAATTTATTCAAATTTAAATAAATAAAACATTTAATTTTGTTACATTTGCAATACAATTTGTTAAATTATATTGCAAAATTTAAATCTAACTTTATTCATTTATTTGAATATTTTTTCTTTAATCAAATTAGTTATTTAAATCGCATATTTATTTACTTAAATGAAATGTTCTGTATTTATTATTTTTTATCAATTTATTTTTTTGAAATCAGATTTATTTTATTATTTATTTATTGAGAGAAAAATCTTTATTAATTTATTTTTATATTTTTTCATTTGTTTTCATTATTTTATTTATTTATTGAAATCAAATTTTATTTATTGTATTCATTTTAATACATTTATTTATTTAAATTAGATTAATTAATTAATTTATTATTTATTTATTTATTTTAATCAATGTATATATTTAGCTGGTTTGCTTTTGGAGTAGTTCCACGGACTCCCTTGCGGCCCCACGGGTGTCTCCGGACCCTGGTCTGAAAACCCCTGGTTTAGAAGATCCGACGGGGCAGAAAAGTTGAGGATTTGATAAGGATCGACAGACACGGTCTAGATCCCGAATGCGTTTAGCGTTTGCCAGGTGTTTGTGAAACTGACCTATTGATCCGACAGTTGGCCTGATGAAAGCGTTACCAGTTCAGAAGGTGAAAGGTCACAGCTGTTGTTTGATCAGCTCATAGCGTGTGTCCGTTCAGAGACGTTTGGGCCTTTGGAAACATTTCGAACGTTCGCTGAAGTCTTCATCTTCTCAGATGTTTCCCAGTGATCTCACGTTTCTCCTGCAGCGTTTCAGATTCCCCTCATGATTTATGTCGTTATCCTCTTACAGGTGCTTTTTTCATTCCCTACCTGATCTTCCTCTTCACCTGCGGGATCCCCGTGTTTTTCCTGGAGATCTCTCTGGGTCAGTTCACCAGCGAGGGAGGAGTCACGTGCTGGAGGAAGATCAGCCCGCTGTTTGAAGGTGAAGCTGAACGAGATGTTTGACCTTGAGAAGTCTTTTTTACTGTGTTAAAATGATCGAGTTGTAAATAAAACAGATTATTGGAGGACAAAAAAATACTATTTCAGTCTTCCTGCTACAAAATTTCATGTTTAATTGCCGTTTCTTCATAATTATTTGTAAACATTATTAGTGATTTCTAAGATTCAAAGTAAATCCTACACCATTTTTCTTTAGATAAACTATAAAATCATTAGAATATTATGAACAATAGCAGTTAAAAATAGAGTTAAAATTGTAGGACAATGCTATAGTTTTTACATAATCTGTTCAATTATTATTATTTATTTTGTTAAATTATAAAATATTATTATATTTAGTGTTTTATTTATCAGCATTATTTATATATTGTTATATTACGTTTTTAAATAAATAATAAATTAATATATGTGATTTAAATAACTAAATTATTTTAATGCAAAAACATTAAAATAAATTAATAAAATTAATTTGCATTGTCATTTAGAGTTTAAGTTTTAGTAAATGTATGTGCTTTTTTTTTTAATTAATTTTTAAAAAAAAATACTTATATTAAATTTGTTTCCGTTTTAATTTAAGTAGCTTTAGTACTTACAACTAAAATTATTTTACTTATTTTATATTAAGTTTTTCATCTGATATTATTTTAGTTCAGATTTATTTCAATTACAGAAAAAGATTTGAGTCGTTTGCTATTAAAACACTGATTCCGATAAAAAATAATTAATTTAAAAAAAAAATAGTGAAGTGACATCATTTCCACATCATGATGGGAACATGGGATCTGTCTTTGTCAACTCTAGGCATCGGATACGCCACTCAGGTGATTGTGGCCCTGCTGAACTTCTATTACATCATCGTTTTGGCCTGGGGAATTTTCTACCTGTCCTACTCCTTCTCCTGGAACCTGCCGTGGTCGTCCTGCAACAACACCTGGAACACAGGTTAACACCAATTCAGTCCCGAAATCTGTAGCTGTATGTGCTTACGATCGGTATTATAGTTCAAACAGCTCTTCTGCATTACCACAACAATAATCCCGAGATTCCTGTTGTTTTCCACAGATTCCTGCATGGAATTCCAAAGACGAAATGATTCCATTGTCCAAAGTCTCCCTGAAAACGCAACATCTCCCGTGATCGAGTTCTGGGAGTGAGTTTTACAAGCATCGTGTAACGTTCAAAAAGCGTTTTGTGCTCACGTTTTGAGAACAGTAATAAAGACCAGAACGAACGTTCTGTTAACGTTCCTGGAAGAACGTTAGTTCATAACTTTGCCAGAACGTTCTGAGAATGTTTTTTTTTACTGTTCAGATCTCATAACACCTCAGATGTCAAGCTACTTTGACTACTAGTTCTTCAAACATGTTTTGCTTGGATATCTTCAAGCTTCTTGAACTTAAAAAGTCGAGATAAATCAAAGCTAAATTGTTCATTCTTTAAAGCAAGATTTACTGCTTTCTAGTTTCTAGTTTCTGCCAGCTTATCCTGAAACTTGTCCAACTAACCAAGTAAGTGTGATTTGAAGGAGGCTGCGGCTGATTTGTCTGTCTCTCTGCAGACGGAGAGTTTTACGGATCTCCTCTGGGATCGAGGATATGGGAACGCTGCACTGGGATCTGGTCCTCTGTCTGTTTTTGGCCTGGGTTCTGTGTTATTTCTGCATCTGGAAAGGCGTCAAATCTACCGGCAAGGTACGTGAGATAAGACCTGTTGGTTTCGCTACATCAGTTCAATAAATTAAAAAAAAAAAAACATACCTTTTTTTGTTAACAAAATTAAAAATTTGTATTTAGTAGTATCCACATCGATGCACATCAGCCTTTAAAAAATTAGTTCAGCTCATAATTCAAATTTCATCTAAATGTCCATGTCATCTAAGATGTTTATGTCTTTCTTTCTTCAGTTTGAGAAGAAATTAAGGAAAACATTCCAGGATTTTTCTTCATATAGTGGACTTCAATGGGGTTCAATGGTCGAAATGTCAGTTTCAGTGCAGCTTCAAGGGCTCTACATGATCCCAGATGAGGAATAAGAGTCTCATCCAGAGAAACCATCAAAATTAAATAAAAACGATATACTTTTTAATCATAAATGCTCGTCTGATGCGCCACACATCACGTAATCACGTTGGAAAGGTCACGCGTGACGTGTCGCGCCACGGTAGGACGAAAAACTACATCTTATTTTCTTCTTCGACTTCAAAATTGTCCGACATTGTTGTTTTACCTTTTCTTGTAAAGGCCGTTTGATTTAGTTTTTGACGTTCACTTTGTAAACACTGGATCTGTAAAACACTTCCTCCTACGTCACGCGTGACCTTTCCAACATGATTACGTAATGCGTGGTGCATCAGACGAGCATTTGTGATTAAAAAGTATACAGTTTTTACAAAATGTCCGATGGTTTCTCTAGATCAGACTCTTATTCCTTGTCTGGGATCATGTAGAGCCCTTGAAGTTGCATTGAAACTGACATTTGGACCGTTGAACCCCATTGAAGTCCACTATATGTAGAAAAATTCTGGAATTTTTTCATTAATTTCTTTTCAACTGGAGAAAGAAAGACATGAACATCTCGGATGACATGGAGGAGAGTAAATTATCAGGAAATTTGTTGCTAATAATTCCTCATCATGGTAGGGTAAATAACCTCACGCTGTTTTCCTGTCACCCAACAGGTGGTGTACTTCACTGCGACCTTCCCGTATGTGATGCTGTTGATTTTACTGGTCAGAGGGGTCACGCTGCCAGGAGCATCCCGCGGGATCCAGTTCTATCTTTATCCTGACCTGGGAAGGTTAGCGGACCCGCAGGTAGCACAGCTTTTCATATACAGGAACATTGTCATGACTAGAAAGGACCTGAAAATCAGAATTTTTTTGGGTAACACTTTAATTTAGCATCCAATTCTCAATATTAACCAGTTGCTTCTTAGCATGCATAATACTAGGATATTGGCCGTTTATTAGTACTTATAAAGCAGATATTAATGCCTTATTTTGCATGATCGTTTTCTACATCCCATGGGCCAATCAGAGCAGAGCAAGCTCAATTCGCAATTCTCAAATTTATCAGACAGGATTTTATGTTGATTTCAGCCTCAAATAAATAGAGATCGACCGATATTGACTTTTTATAACCGATACCGATTATGATTATTTGCTTGTTTTGAGAATTCGCAATTCTCAAATTTATCAGATTATAGAAAAATGCTTAAATATCGGGAAAAATATCGGTAAAACCGATTATCGGCCGATCACCGATTATTAAGTTTCTTTTTGGTCAATACAGGCATGTTTGGTTGGATTTGAGACATAAACCATTGCTTATCTTTGACATTTTTTGGTCTTAGATGTATAAAAAGTCAACAAAATCAACAGGATTTTATGTGGATTTCAGCCTCAAATAAATAGAGATCGACCGATATTGACGTTTTATAACCGATACCGATTATGATTATTTGCTTGTTTTGAGAATTCGCAATTCTCAAATTTATCAGATTATAGAAAAATGCTTAAATATCGGGAAAAATATCGGTAAAACCGATTATCGGTCAATCACCTAAAAATAAATTTCCTTTTGGTCAATACAGGCATGTTTGGTTGGATTTGAGACATAAACCATTGCTTATCTTTGATATTTTTCGGTCTTAGATGTATAAAAAGTCAACAAAATCAACAGGATTTTATGTGGATTTCAGCCTCAAATAAATAGAGATCGACCGATATTGACTTTTTATAACCGATACCGATTATGATTGTTTGCATGTTTTGAGAATTCGCAATTCTCAAATTTATCCGATTATGGAAAAATGCTTAAATATCGGTAAAACCGATTATCGGTCGATCACCTAATAATAAATTTCCTTTTGGTCAATACAGGCATGTTTGGTTGGATTTGAGACATAAACCATTGCTTATCTTTGACATTTTTTGGTCTTAGATAAATAAAAATTCAACAAAATCAACAGGATTTTATGTTGATTTCAGCCTCAAATAAATAGAGATCTTGCAGAAAGGAAGGGTTTAGAGAGACTGAATCTTCGAACAAACCGTTTTACCCACTTTTAGAGATGAGGTTATGTGTATAATGTATATAATGAGAAAATTCAAGTGTTTTTAGACCTTCGGTGCATGTAAACCTGTTGAAGGAGACAAAATTTGGAGCCTTAAACAGGGCACAACGGCAGTGCGGAGAGTCAGTCCTAAAGGTTGCTTTTGAAAAATCATATTCGTGTTCAGCGTGATCATTGAGTCCAGGAGTGTGTTTTGTAATTCCTCGGAAACACAAGCGAATTGTTTTCTGCTAAACACACAGTGTCTCGAGTCAAAAGGTCACGTGATTTGTCTACCCAGGTGCTTCATCGTGGCCCGTAGCAGGACGCCCAGCAGGGGAACGTTGTTTTTTGTCCTTCTTTGATTGCGTCCATCTGTGCGTTTGACCTTTGATCTGACTTTTCATCTGCGTCACAAGAAGACCCCCGAACCCACGTGATATCTGAGAACAGGCCACGATACGGCCACCCAGATGTGTCCCAGCATTCCTTCAGCTTAAAACCTCTTGTGGATAATCTATGATTTGAGAGATAGCATTGGTTGTGTTGATGTCGTTTCAACTTGGAAGCATAAACATGAAGTTTTAATTCAGTAAAGTGTTATAGGATATTCAACAAGATTTCATCTTGACCTGAGCCTCAGATAAAATCGCATTAAAACCGCTTTTTGTTCAATACGGGCATGTTTGGCTGGATTTGAGAGATTTTTTTCTTCTTAGATGTATAAAAACGAGTATGAGATATATATATATATATATATCTTAAAACCTTCAGCAAAAGGTTAACAGTTAGACAAAGTTGGTCAAATCGGTGCTCTAAGGTTCAAAAACTTGAGCATTATGGATCATATACTTGAAAATCAGCATGAATCGACCTTCATAATCCATTTTAGCTCTGCAAGGGTTGGATTTTTTTAAAATCAAATAGCTTAAAATCAATATTAAGTAGCATTCATGAGCCATTTTAAATCTGTAAAGTGTTATAGGATATTCAGCAGGATTTCATGTCGACTTCAACCTCAAATGCAAAAGCATAATAAATAGAGATCAACCGATATTGAGTTTTTATAACCGATACCGATTATGATTATTTGCATGTTTTGAGAATTCGCAATTCTCAAATTTATCTGTGAATCCCAAAAATTTTTTTAGATTATGAAAAAAATGCTTAAATGTCGGGAAAAAATGATTATTGGTCGATCACTAATAATAAATCTCTTTAAATCTCAATACAGGCATGTTTGTTTGGATTTGAGACATAAACCATTGCTGATGATTATTTGCATGTTTTGAGAATTCGCAATTCTCAAATTTATCAGATTATAGAAAAATGCTTAAATATCGGTAAAACCGATTATCGGTTGATCACCTAATAATAAATTTCCTTTTGGTCAATACAGGCATGTTTGGCTGGATTTGAGATATAAACCATTGCTTATCTTTGACATTTTTGGTCTTAGATAAATAAAAACTCAACAAAATCTTATGGGTTTTACATGAACAGCTGGACAAAGTTAGTCAAATCAGTGATCTGTGGCTCCAAAAACTTGAGCATCATGGATCAGATTCTTTAAAATCAACATGAATCGACATTCATAACACATTTTAATTCTGAAAAGGTTAGAACTGTGCGATAAGCGTTGCTGTTTTAACATTTTTACTGGTCTTTTAGTAAAAATTCACAAAACCTTCAAGCTAGAAAAGTTGGACAAAATTAGTCAGATTGGTGATTTACGGCTCAAAGATGTATCAGCATCATGCGTGAAAAAAAGAAGAAGAAGAAACTAAGTGATTGAATGCACGATTTTCACCTGCTGGATGACGAAACGGTGAAAAGAGACCAGAAGATCTCTCTTCTCAGCTGTAGTTTTTACACGACAGAGATCACACCAGTCTTGTACGGCACATGTCGCGTTGTGCATTTTTGTGTCATAAGAGCTTTAAAACATCCACATCGCCCATGGCAGAGCGTGAACGAGTGGAGTTATGAAAAACAGAAAGCGCTGTGATTCATATAAGAGAGTTTGATTGACGGGCCAGTGGGAAAATACCGTCAGTGTTTTTCCCTGATCATGTCTGAACCCGTTTCAGGAATCCTGCAAATGCTCTCATCTTTCATCTTGTCCATTCAGGTTTATTACCTGAAGCCAAATAAGTTAGTTAAAGCTGCTAATTGCGTCACAGGTAAAGCTAAGCACGTGAATTGAGTGTGAGAATGAAACGGTATGAGTAAAATCATCCGTCATGGTATGCGTTTTTTCACATATATCACAGTAGCAGTGAAAAGTCATTGAACAAATTATATTCCAGAGAATAATAATAATATAACTAATAATAATATTTATAAAATTTTATAATAAAATATATATAAAATTTTATTTAATTATTAATGTGTAAATGTGTGTACATATTTATTTATTTATACCCAAAATAATATATATATATATATATTTTATTTTTTTTATTCGTATATATACAGCTCTGGAAAAAACTAAGAGACCACTGAATATTTTTTGTTATTTTGACCAGTTGTTGCTTTTGGCAAATAAATGCTCTAAATTACAATATTTTTATTTGGAATTTGGGAAAAATGTCAGTAGTTTATAGAATAAAACAAAAATGTTAATTTTACCCAAACACATACCTATAAATAGTAAACCCAGAGAAACTGATAATTTTGCAGTGGTCTCTTAATTTTTTCCAGAGCTGTATATATATATATATATATACGAATAAAAAAAATAAAATATATATATATATTTCCCTGTAATATCACTATATTTTATTTTTTATTTTATTTATTCGTATATATATATATATATATATATATATATATATATATATATATGTATATATATTTCCCTGTAATATCACTTTATATAAAAATATATATTTTATATGATCCACATTAAATAAAATGTGTTTTCTAACTGTATATATATATATATATATATATAAATCTTTATTTGGCTGCATGTCAATGTATTAAAGTTGTGAGGATGTTTTAAAAACCATCACATCTCTGCTTGTGTTTTCAGGTGTGGATGGACGCAGGCACGCAGATCTTTTTCTCGTACGCCATCTGTCTGGGCTGCCTCACCGCGCTCGGAAGCTACAACAAATACAACAACAACTGCTACCGGTCAGAAAACCCTCCATTAATCATTAGCTCTTATTTGTATATTAATTAATCAATACTAGATACCACCCGAGAAAACGCAGAATGTGTACTTTTACCATAGTGGCGACGAACAACACTGATTTAAACCTCACAGTTAGTTGTGAACTATGTGATTGATTCACTAAATAAATGAACTGACTCATTAGAATCATTTGGTTCCAAATGAATTAAAGCTACAACTGATTCTGAATAAGAGTCGGTTCTCGGTTCTCAACCCTAGTTAGTTTATATAGATATTATATAACAATTTTGTATAACTATACAACCTCTGAAGGAAGGAAAATAGTTTTTCTCAGCCCAGCGCCGCTCTATTGTCACATGCCATCGATTTATATTAGACTGCAAGTAATATAAAGTCCTAAACTTGAGAAATATGTAGTGCTGTGATTCATCGGTTTCACCCTTTGAAATCTGATTTCTTAAAATTGCTTTAGTATTTGCAGACGCTTTTTTATAACACGCAATGTTTTCTGTTGTTAGGGATTCTTTGGCCTTGTGTTTCCTGAACAGCGGAACCAGTTTTGTTGCTGGTTTTGCCATCTTCTCCATTCTGGGCTTCATGTCTTACGAACAGAACGTCCCGATTTCAGAAGTGGCAGAATCTGGTGGGTTAACATTATATATATATATATAAATATATATTATTAATAATAAACAAATAAAATAAATAAATAAAATATTTTATTTTGAGAGTATATAAATATTTTTATATATTTTTGTATATTAAATTATACATATATCATTTATATATATATATATATTCCTCATGTAATTTAAAATAAAAATACATATTTTATAATACCCATAATATAATATTAAATAAAATCTGTTTGTTATATAATTTTATTGTAATATCATTTTTTATAAAAATATATTCTATATTATACTCAAAGTAAAATACTTATTATTTTTTAGTTAGATATATTATAGTATCGTATAGTATATGTATATTTTTTTTACTAATTATATAATGCAAAATTGGCAAGTTTTGTAGACTTATATAAACATTTTATGTTTTATATGATATCAGAAACGTAATAATAATAGTTTAAAACTACACGGTAGACCCAAATTAATGTTTAGATTTAATTAAATAATTATTCTTTACAAATAAATTAGAGCCAGTGCAAATCGGCAAGTTTACTAGAAGTTTTATATTTTGTACAAAATATAAAAAAATATATATATAATGTAACGTTAATTACAGAAATATATAAATATATCTGATCACTTAAAATTTAGACATATAAAATTAAAATGATGTAATTATTCGTTCAAATCTGAAGCAGAATTGTCAGGTTTACTAGAGGCTTTATTTAGTTTGAAGGAAAACTGATTTGTAAATAAATGCTGATGCTGCTCTTGTAATTTTCCAATCGTGTATTTTTAGAAAATCGCCCTTTATCCCTCAAACACACTGTAATCTCTGACTGTCCCAGAGCACACAGGTTTGTTCTCCTGTAGCGTGTCAAGGCCGGTGTGATCGCTGTTGAATGTGAGCGGGTTCATGTTTCATGCTCTTTTCACAGATTTAGTGCTCCGTGTGACTAACATACTAAAGAGAATCTGTCCTACATTTCAAGTTTCTAAGCTAATATTGCTTATATGATATTGTTTTTCTGCGTGCTCTCTCTCAGGTCCTGGTTTGGCGTTCATAGCGTATCCGCGGGCCGTGTCTATGATGCCCATCTCTCCGCTGTGGGCCTGTTTCTTTTTCATCATGATTGTCCTTTTGGGGCTGGACAGTCAGGTGTGAATCTTCACTTTATGGTTCATCTATGCATTTTTTAAACTTTTTATTTTGTGTTAAAAATAAGTGCCGTCACATCGATTAATCACATCTAACATAAAAGACTGCAACTATATATGACACAGTTCTGAAATCTGATATGTGTGTGAGAGTGTGTAATTATGTGAGAGAGTGAGTGTGTGTGATTATGTGTTTGTTTGTGTGTGTGTGTGTGAGA